>UYYA01000177.1:0-95467 GCA_900624975.1 Angiostrongylus costaricensis | reverse complement strand
AAACCTCGCGATTGCTGAGCAAGAAAACGACACATTCATATTCCAATGCCGAGGTTAAGAGAAAGTCGATCCTGGGAACTCTACTATCACTTTTCCACTTTTTAGCTTTCTATCACTTTTATACCCTACGCTTACACTTATACTCTACTATCACTTTTTATTTGCTGCGTATTCTTTCTTATGGTAGAGTTTTATGTGAGACACAACCACAATGATGCATGGATATTTGCAAAACATTGGGGTAATAACCATGATAATGGTGAGATATTTGCAAAACTGAGGACCGCAGGTGTCTGTGGTAATGACCGAACACGATATTACCCTTTCCGGAGGCTAATGCGTCCGCCATCATACCATGCGAGTCCTTCTTTCCCCTTTCTCGCAACCCTACTGTTGCCCTATAGCTATTTTCAGCAATCACCCGTCAACGGAATTGGTAATGTGAAAGGGTAATAGCGCGTTCGGTCCCCATTGCAGACACAAGCGGTCCGGAGTTTTGCAAATATCTCAGCATCATTGCGGTAAAGTAATGCATTTATAGAAACAGTTTCTTGATGCTTTAAAAAGTCTATGCGAAGTTAGCTCAAATTACCTATTTTTCAACGTTCCAACCTTTTTATTTACCACCCATTTTTCATGGTAGGATGTGATTTATAAATAACCATAAGGAAGCTGAAACATAAGCAAAACTTAGAACATCAAGTGGGTTCCAGTGAGTGACTAACGCTACCGGAGACGATTTCTCTTACCGGGAACTGTTTCAATGCTGATTTGTGCACTCCAGACCATTCCCGTTGAGCAGTGATTGCCAGTAGTATCTTAAGAGTAAAAAAAAAACTGGCTGAGAGAATGCTAAGGCCAGGGTCACGATGAGTGCGGTGGATACCACCTGAGCCCACGGTAAGGATAAACGTGGGCTCGAGGCTCAATTGAGGTTTCGAGTAAAGCTTATGTCTCAGCAACCTTGTGGTCATACCTATTTCACATTTTAAGAAATTTTGGTACTGGCAGCTCACCTTCTTTGTGAAGTGCGGCCAACGAGCAGTGCTCATGTCAAAGAATTTGTCCCTGCATCAAATAAAAATACGATTCCTCCTCCTTTCGTCACTTCGACTTATTTTGGAGATTTTAACCGAAGGATTCTTCTTAGTTCTATGAGTTGTTGTTCCGTTGTAATGAGAAACTCACATGTAATGCAATGAGAAGTGTTGAGATGACACTCTACGCAGGATCTTCTTCAGCGCGGTCAAAAAAAAAAATGAGTTGCTCCAAAATCCAGTCCGTGCTCTTCATACCAAAATTCAAATTCAGTTTTTTTTCAAAACATAGTTAGCTAACAGATTGTATTTGCTTCGTTGCTTCGACTGACCGCCCTTTGCAAATGATCTTTACGAGAATGGCATAATCGCTTGCTCTAAAACTTTTGGCTTGAAAGGAATCTTGAGAAGAAATTCGTTCTACTTGGACAACTTAAGCGCTTCGATATAAGAATCGTCTGTCTCACGTTCACGAACTAACGTGATCAATTCGAAAACGTTTGGTGGGTGGGCACAATGAACCCCTATGAGATCCTGGTTTCCCTTAGTGCCCTACTCGGCGTTCAGATAGGGTTAGGATTTCATCGCTATCATTTTTCGACGGATGCTGTAAGACGAAAATCTTCGTCCCGAAGACGTAGCCTGAAGTATTTCCCATATGTGGATTCGTCAATCACACTAAGCTACTCTATAGCTTTTTCTGGGTTTCCAATTTATGTTTATGCCTTTTCGAAAACAAAAGAGAACGTATCTCTAAAATTACTATCTTCTTCTATCTTAGGAAATTCTAAGATGTAGAAAATACAATTTGTCATGAAGGGCAACCTATTCAATTCGTTATTAATCCGAAATAGCTAAAAACATTGTCATGTAAAACTATAAAAAATGGTAAAAACAAGTTCCTATTGTAACAGTTCCCAGAATCGACTTTCTCTTAACCTCGGCATCGGAATATGAATGCGTCGTTTTCTCGTTCAGCAATCGCGAGGTTTTTAAACAGCATACATTTACTTCCATAAAAACACAATACAATACAACGCTAGCTGACGTTTCGGCAGTATCGCCTTCTTCAGAGCCTGGAAGGGTATGCTGATATACAATCTACTAGGCCAAACGCTTCAATAACACTTACAAAAAGACGAGAAAACTCTATGGCAATTACATGTAATTGCAATTACATTACAATTACAATTACAACAGCTTCTCAAAAAACTCACCGTTTTCTACGTGAATTCCAATGAGGAAGGTTAGAACAGCTGATTATAGTCGCATATGGTTGACGACTGCACCACCCCACATCAGAGATTGATCCGAAGATACGGGGCCAGGTCGCGTATTGACTTTAACTTCAAAACCGTCTCCGCTATGCTTTTGTATCCTATGCGTGCCTAGTGGGGTACTTTGTCTTGCTTTTCGTTTGCCATCTAGGTGTCCTTTTATACGGATACACAAGGGTCTGACCGTTTCGCCAATATATTCATCTCCGCAATTATTATAAGAGATCACGTAGATCGTACCTGAACTCATGCAATCACCGTCCCTGCCGCAAGTGCAAATTCGCAGTTTGTTGTTTCACATAGAGGGTCACACAAGCGGTTACGAACTAACTGACGACGTGCAGTATTCGGTGGTATTTCAATTATCGCTACCGAGTCCTATAGATTTGCCTTTCCTAAGCATCGCTTCATTGCTACACTTATTTCATCGCTAATGAAGAGTAAGATAAGCGGGACTTTGTGTCGGCCTTCCGGGCTCTGAAGAAGGCGATTCTGCCGAAACGTCAGCTACGGTTGTGTTATTGTATGAAAGTAAACGTATGCTGTTTAACAGCCTCGAGAATGCTGAGAGAGAAAACGACGAAACCTACTTTTTATTTCTGAGCCGATATTTTTAAACCCTCAGAAGTTTTCAACATTGTTATAAGCAGTACAGAAGACCATCAACATCGAAATAGTTGATGAAAACTCCAGAGGTTCCACATAACGTGTGGTTTGAAAAAAGTCTACAACAAAAATACGAGTCCCTCGACAAATGGTAATCATAAAAGTAGACGTCGTTGGATTCATGGAATTCTTCCATGCCATTAGATATCTAATATTTACTGATACCTTCGCTTACCTTAATACTTACTCATCGAACAAAAGCCACTATTTCACATGCGTTTCAATAGAAGGAAGAATAGAAATTCGAAACGGCTTAACGATCGAAACTCTTGGATAATAGGATTCCTACTGAAGGCGACACAATCCAATTGAGTTATTAAGAATTAAGGAATAGCAAGCATTTGAACTGTTGGTATTTCAGCTACACGCAAAATATCAGGCGACTATCAAGCATGGTGAAAAAAAGACCAGTGAAGGCTGAACATCTTCTGGTGCGTTGGGCGGAATTCGTCGCTGAATTCAAAACCCTCGAGAACTTGGTTCCCGCCGGCAATAACCTTAACTTTTTCCAGTACCATTCCATTGATGTTATTGCATTCCTGTCCGCTCTTCTAATTTTGATTCTTTTCGTAGTGTATAAGATGTTATTTCTTGTTCTTGCGAAACCATACCGCTTTATATTTCACTCTATGAAGCAAAAAGAAGCGTAGTAAACGAATTGGATGTATTACGAAATCGATATCTACAAAATTATTTGCCGAACACATTCTATTTCATAGTTTTGTGACTTTCATGGCTTACATTGAGGATGTGTTTGTAGTATTGTGATAAAGTATTAACACTGAAGCGACGGAGTCATCCGTTAGGACCACAATGAGACAGAAATTATCTGATTCTTGGTAGCCTATTTCAACTCAGGGCGCATGTGGCGCCGTGCTCGGAGGCGCCCTGCAACACACACGTGGAATCGACCCGCACGCCTATGACCTATCAAGCCTTCCATCTCTCCGGAGTCGGCAAGTTGGTACCAAACTTATCTGGGAGGATAGCATCACTGGCTCGATACATCGGTAGGCCACTGAGAGTCATTGTAAAGGCCAGGTATGCATTCAATCACCTCTAAACGATGCTTAATGAAGTCGAATGCATGAAAATCCCTCAGGGATTGATTAACGCCAAGAGCTTCATCCTTTTTGTTTTGTTTCAGAAGACTTTTTACATTTGCTGTAGTAAAGCGATAACTCCCCTGACACAGTTGTTCTGATGGATGTCGGTTAAGAAGACCCATATTCTGCACTTGAAAGTATACAAAAGACTTCTTTTCGAACGAGTTCGCTAACCGACGATTTGACTGGTTTTTGAATGTTGTTTCATTTTCAGACATTATAGTGAGCTACAGCCATCGGATGGAATGTGCGTGCGAAGGGCAACAATGGACTCAACATTAGGCAAAAAAAACTATTCGAGGTGCCGACAGCAGTTTGTTAATGTGGCAGATTAGAGCAGCATTTACTAAATAGTAGCATAGGTGCAATACAAACCAATAGAGAGGCAGGCAAAACTCTTCAAGAATATAGCCATGTTCGCAACGCATCAAGTCTTTCCGTGGTCGAAATATTGTCGTCCGTTATCGAATCGTCGTCCGAAGAAATGAACAAAAAAAAAATCAAATGTTAAGACAAAGTAGAAAAAAAGAGCACACACCAGTGAAACATAACGAGCAGCAGCAATGCTGATCACTTTGTCCTTTTCTCGCTTTTCTTCTTCTCCTTTCTTTCTTCGAGAAAAAAAATTCACTATTTCAGTCCGAATTGGCTGGAAAAGCGCATAACTATTTGGTGGGATCGTTCACAAAATTGGAGATTCGCTCACTTTCAGTTTTAGACTGACTTTTTTTTCACAAATATGACTCTTATATGAAGAAGAAATGGCCATATTTCCAGCGCTCATTCTCTTTGGTTCGTGTAATTGGTTCTTCTGAAATCAGGAGAATTCATTGCCGGGTGTTTCCTTGCACATGCACAATGAACCACTTTGATTCTCTGAGGTTTCTGGATGTCCTCTCCTCAACTTCTGGCATGCAATGCACTTCGTGATTGTTATCCTTTTCTTCCTGCACGATAAATCAGCTATGCTCTCGATCACCAACGATTCCATCATACATCCGCTTCTGTAGAGTCCATCCCTCTAAAAGACACTAGAGATTCGTCAACACACACGTTCATGCTAGCTCAGTACATGGCAGTGTCTGCTGAAGAACAGGTCTGAGTTTGTACGACTTTTATTATAGCATGCATTCTCGCCAAAATGGAGACGAGCCAAAAGCTTGAAGTATTTGACTTTTGGACTAATTCATCAAATAAGAGACTGGCCGATTGCAACTCCTACATTCTCCTTCGAAGTCAAATTTTTGGAACTGTTGACTCTTCCCCCACTTGCAGTTGCCATGCAATTGTTGCATAGCATTAGTCATCACCTAGTGGACTATCGTAGCGTTGTGCCAATGAGCGGCTTCTTTAAGCACTCGAAAAAACTCAGCTTTTAAACCTTGGACAAACATGTTTCAGCGGACTTTTTAAAAGCTTTCTCGCTCTTCAAACTGAATTTTTTTAATGTTTCGGCGAACCCTTTATCAGGGAATTAACGAAATTTTTCAAAGAGATAAAAACCAGTATTATTTACTGGTTTTCGCAAAAAGTTCAATTTTCTTGGAAGATAAAGTCGCAACTTTCTGGGGTTCACAGAACATACATTCTCCTTCAAAGTTGTGCATGTTTGTGCCTTTCTATAATGCACCTGTCATACGATGGCAAAAAGTTCTACTTACGTGAAACTTATCTTTGATTTCGGTGATAAGTCACATTGGCGGACTTGCTAGGAGCTCGTTTCAAGGTGGTCTCTGTAATCAAGATATTCTCGTAGATTCAGTGATATTTTAAGATATTCCTCCACTTTTTCAAGTTTAAAATGAGGTTTCCCACTACTACAGAACACTTTTTTATCGTTTATTTCATTTTATACGACCCGTCTTCACGTCTGCCCTGCGGAGCCCAGCACTTCTCACATTCTACTCGTTCCCTCTCATTCACCATCCAGGGAAGTCTTCGAATCTTCGAAAAAATTTTCGAATCGAAAATTTCATCTTCAATGTCGTAGAATGCTGTTCAAGCAATTCTCCTTGGAGTTCTGTGATTGCCGGGCTGAAGCGTTCCCAATTGGGTTGCAGAGAGTGATTTGTTTCCCAGACAAGTCTGGTACTAATTTCCCGATCCCGGACGGATGAGGTGCTTGGTTGGCCTGAAGCGGAATCGAAATAGCACTATACTCGTGATGATGGACACCACTACCACTGTGCTATCTGCCCCCTCATTACAAAACATTGGCACTTGTAATATTTATAACAATTTCCAATTTATTGGCACTTGTGATTCTCATCCCTGCAAGAATGCATACGTTTTATCGGAACGTGGTTTTCAAAACGATTAGGAAGATGAAATATTCTCAAAAACACTTTCGAAGGTTGCAAACAAAGTGTTGAAAAAGTCTTTTTTAAAATTCGATGTGTTTTAAATTTAGTTGAACGGCTCTACGTCGATTAGTTGAGAACAAGGTGTCTCAGTGCTTTTATGCCCTTCTACTCTCGTGTCAACAGTGACTCAGAGTGATAAAAAGGTGCTATCGGTGATACGAAACAATACATCGTCCATACCTATTACGCGGCGTGCCTTAAAGGAAACATTTTGCAGTAGGCTTTCCATGTGTTTGTTAAAATGTTCTTTAAGAATTATGTTTTAAATCCACAATTATAAAGTAATAGTATAGTTGTAGTAAATAGTAATAGTAAAAGTATAAAGTAATATCATAAGGTTTTTTGGTGTCGGTTGCTCTTAATCTGTTTCTTAGGATAGACATCTTACGGTCACGATGAGCCGTATGCGTTCAAAAACTCACTCAGAATCTATTGTCAAAAAAATACTGACGATCCTTGAGGAAAAGGTGAGTGTTATGTGCTACTGAGATCTCCTCTTCTATTACGAAAAGTCTTCTCTTGCAGGAACGGATTTTCGAGACCTATAAAATCGCAAGTGTTTGAACTTCAAACTCAAAACGTCATCGATTATCGATTTCATTGAGTTAGAAATAAACCGTATCATTAGGTAGGAGCATTTTGTTGTCGGAACCCATCTTACGAAGGGGTCGTTGGTGTCTCATATAGTGACAAGGTCATTGGTTCGAACCTGCGCTTAGAGTAAACCCATAAAACCTCGTTTTGGCCAATCAATATGTTGTTGACTTCTTAAGCTTACACGAAACCGTTGGGAAGCTTTATTTTTGCTAACATTTCGGCGCCTTTGCCTTCTTCAGATCCGCAACGATCCGGATCGATTATTCACAGGAATTCAATTACGCGATATGAGCTTAAGAATGCAACAAGATTATTGTCACCGATCATTTCTGGAGCATATCAAAAATGCGATATTCGTCGCATTTGAATTGATATGTGAAGCTATTGACTGATTGAAGTTACTTAGATACTATGATGAAAGTCCTCCCCGCGCACTTTTACCCAAAAAGCGATCCATTTATCCACCAAGGGTAACTTACCTTGGAAAATGGATCATGTGCGACTACCGTCGTAGTGCAGCGCAGTGATCAGACTTAATGAAGCTCTTAAAGTGCGATTACACTTTTCAACGCGAATTTGCACGACAGACGATTATGGTAACTCTTTGGCTATTTGTATCTGAGTTAATTCGTTCTAGAAAAATGCCAAGATAATCGCAGCATAAAAGTACACTCACGAAATCCATTACAGGCATAAACCTAACAGTTATAGCATATATATCCGGCATTGCTCAATAGAAAATATCCAGTCTATTAGTACAACAATGCTCATTGCTTGAACTGAAACAATGGGGTGTGAAGTTGAACCACTTTGTCGAGTATATCAAACGATCGCGTCCAACGGA
This sequence comes from Angiostrongylus costaricensis, assembly GCA_900624975.1. Lineage (NCBI taxonomy): Eukaryota > Metazoa > Nematoda > Chromadorea > Rhabditida > Metastrongylidae > Angiostrongylus > Angiostrongylus costaricensis. Next base: position 87,577 of record UYYA01000177.1, on the reverse strand, counting down.
AATTTCTGAGCAACGAAGCCGCTGCTTAAATTCCTTCATAGAATCTCTTACTTCCGGTGCATCATAGCTCTCTTCATATAAAAATTAAGCTTATATCTTGTTAGTAAAAATTCATGGAATCTATTAGTTCCACACATTGTTGAACACATGAAAACCAGTGTTGCTTTTTAAATAACTTTTCGATAGCTGGAGTAGTTGAGGACGGGAAGAGCGGTGTTTATAGAAAGATGCTAATCTTTCCTTCTTCCCTTCTCCTTCTTCATCTCAGAGCTCATTTTGTTATAGTATATACTTTTTAAAGTAACAGTCTTTTAATTTGAAAACGGTAGCGCAACTGTTGTTGAGCGAAGCCTCATTCTCTTCAAATGTGACTCAGAAATGGCTGTATGTGGTAATAAGCAGTATTCAAGTCGTTTTAAAGTACTTCCAAAAAAACAGACATTCCAAATTTTTGATCATAACTGAGCATTACTTTAGACCGAACCTAACAACTAGTCGACGAACTATTGCATGAACTCGATTCAATGTAAAGGCTAAAAAAGATAACTCATGCGGTGTTGATCAATCCCTGAGAGATGTGGTGTGCGGGAAACTTCGTCATACATCGTAGAGGTGGTTGGATGCATATATGGCCTTTATAACGAGTTACACTTGCTACTGAAGTATTAAGTCAGTGTTTTTACACTCCCAGACAAGTCTGATGCCAATACGCCCACCGCGGAGAGGTAGAGTGCTTGGTGAGCCTATAAAGCAGCGCGGGATCGAACCAGAGACCGATCCACTGGGTATTGTATTGTACCTCTACTCGTTGCGTTATACTGTGCAATGCAATGCAAGGACTATATTGTTGGTCAGTCACTTAAACATCTAGTATTAAATCAAGGACTTTATGTCGTGCTTCAAGAACTGCAGCAGCTGCAAAATTAAAACGTTCTGTAGTCCTGGTTTGCTGAGAGGACACTTCATAGCATCTTGATACTTGATACTTGAACGGCCCGTCACCACTAGTTGTGCAGGCCCAAGTATAATCACCATTTTTCGGAGGCTTGCTGGTTAAACCATTGTCGTTCCTTGGAATCCTGAAGACAGCCTGACCAAAGTCTGCCCCAGGTCGCCACTACGACAGGTAGTCGCAGTCCTTGTGGATCAGAGGGAGATTTACCACCATGCGACTTTGATACCAAGGCGGTGGTGGATCCTAGCATTGGTTTACCCTTAGCTAGGCTTCCTGATGGAAACGCCGGACTCCTTCTCAAATTGGAAGACCCTGCCAATGAGACGAATCCCCCCGCTGTAAATCGCAGTCCTCCGACACCCAGGAACACATCCCAGCCACAATGAGGCGGTAAAGCGTTGGGAGGATAGCACCACCAGGTGTATACTAACTGCCGACTAAAGCGATCAATGCCGATCTTTCCGAATCGACGCGTTAGTAGCACTGCAGCATCTAGTAGTTTTCTATGCTGTATTAGTTTCACTAGCGTTCTTGATAACCTTGTGGTGATATGGATTCATTCTTAGCTAACCTAACGACTGTTTGCTTCTAGGCAACCAATAAGCTCAGCTCTGCCTATCACCATGGTAGAGCACAGCTAAAAGGTGCCACAGTGGTCCTTAGCCAACTGTAATGTTAATTCTACTGAATTCAAGGGTGTTTTAATAGAAGAAAGAGCTCATTGTTCACTTGATGATTGATCAATTCAGAGGTTGGTGGGCGTTTGTCAGCACTATGAACGATCTGATCTTCCATGTGTCATTTCTGTTCGCTGCTGCTTCCATGATTCGTTATTTGAGCGTCTTCTACTTCTTCAGCGTTCTTACCTTTATGCTGAAAAGGATGGTAAGTGTTACAACTAGGGGTTTTTCGTGTCTCCATTAACTTCAATATTTCTTGAATCGTATTGAAACTTTATGGTCTACAAATTGGCGTTATCAAAACATTAAACGAAGAAAGGTTTAGTCGAAGTCACTAAGTACCGTAAACTCAGGAATGGATTGATTTTACTTGAGTGTTATCGGAATTCATTAGCTGAGCAGATGTGAAAAGAAAGTGGGAAGCAAAAAGGAAAAATTTTCACTTCCGAAGACAAAACCGCTGAAAGTACCTAAGCCGAATTTGCAGATCAGGACACTATGGAAATTTCTCCTGATCTTCGTCATATTTTGGATGATTTTCACTGTGTTTCACATTAGCATGGCTGGTAAAATGTTCATTCTTTTATGTTTGTTAATTTTAATCTCACAGGTGTTTGGTATGTTGATTACGATACTGCAATTTATAAATGTAATCTCAATATAGTTATGATTTTAATATTTTCTAAAGAAGAAATGGACACTCACGAGAAATGAACTTTTAGAGAACTACTCGATGAGATCGAATCACTCACTGGCATGGATGATCTTTCAGAAGGGAGCATTCGAGATTTTTGGAGAAGTTGACGATGGTGACAAATCAGGTCGGTAAGTCAGCGAGGTGATAAAATTCTAGGGCAGAGTACTTCAAGGGCAGCAAAATCTCCAAAACTTTGTGAACTGTAGCAATTCATATGCACTTTTTATTCCAAGTCGAAGAAGGAATTGATTACTAATGCCGAGGTTAAACGATAGTCGCTTTAGAAAACATTGATTCGCCATGTGTTAGCCAGTGCAAGATCGACTGCTGCAGGATGCATTGCCCATACTAAGTAGATCATACTGGATGCCAGCAATCCATCAAAATCCGTCCTGTATAAAAAGACACTGCTGAGCGAAGTTCACCATTCGAACGGTGCTCTCCTCAGTGGATTCGATGGGACCACGAAGAGACACACCACGACAGCAACCAGTTGTGGGATGCGGGACCGACTCGGATCGAAGCGGCTCTGAGGAAGAAAGGGCGTCGAAACGTTAGCCGTACAAAGCTCCTTGTAAAAATGAAAATGTTGACTATATACAGTTCACGTAGTTCATGGCCAGTACGAGGGTATTTTCGTAAGACTGAGCTTCATTTTTCCACTTTTTTGAAAATATCTTATTGTAAGCGGAACCTCAATTCGACTGAAGAATAGGTGTTAAAAACTCAGAAAATAGAACAGGCATTTTTGTTTCGAGGTGAAATTGTTTTCCCAAATCTTTGTTGCTATGTGATTCTAAAGATTTTATTGCAAAGGACAGCGCTTTCAAGTCACCAACGGTGGCAATACAGCCAACGTCACTTTGTTTGTTTACGCCAATTCCCCTTTCTCTACAGTGTTTTAACAGTTCGACTTCTAGGTTCATTGCCTGGTTGCGTTGATATCACCTGGATGTCCGTGTGGAGAGCCAACTCGAACGACATGTACTGCCTGTTTCGAACGACCCTCGTCCCGATCACCGTGTTCACCTACATGATCGTCGCCAGCATCATGCTCGTCAACTTGCTCACCGCTCTGCTTTCGTGAGCGCCTCAAACGGACTTTCTAATTGCGACTGTCCTATCACAACCACAACGTTGCTGAGATATTTGCAAAACTCTGGACCGCAGGTGTCTATGGTGGGGAACGAACGCGCTATTGTCCTTTCCGGGGAGTAACGCGTTCACCACCACACCATGCAGGTCCTCTGCTTCGCCTGTCTCTCAGCTATTTCTATCGATCTTTGCCACAGCAATCACCCGTCAGCGGGATTGAACTGGGGCGTCCAAATCAGCCAAATTTTTATCCTACCAAAGTTTAAAATCTAGAGCCTGGAATTTTTACACGTTACAAACTTATATATTTTTAGCGGCGTAACTGGGTCTAAAACATCTACGTGCATACAATTTATAACCAAACATTATAGAATGTAAGCAAACCACCTCGCTTTCTCATCTAGTTTTCTTATTTTGTTTGAATCTAATTTGAAATACTTCTTTATTATGCTGAACTACTGTCCATCCTGGAACATAATGGATACGTATGCTGCAGCCAAATGTGGCGAATCCTAAACTCGTGGAGACGGTCGTTAGAGCGCGATGAAACTTTAGAATTCCTGCATGCTTTCTCGCTTTATACCTTTTGAATATCTCTCCGTTCTACCACATTAAGAGCCTATAACGGGAGAAAAATCTTTAGTGGTATACGCGTCGTTGCTAGACCTCTTTCAAGGACTTACTATTTCTGCAAGAAGTGAAGTGCTGCAATTCATTGAACTCGGAAGAATGTCGACGGAAGTCTAAACTACCCTTTTACAAGAAGGAATACGAGAAGGTTTCAGGCGGAGGTTCGGCAATATATTGGAAGTATGAGAACTACTTCCTTCTCGCTACGTAAGCTTTTCTGGCATCTGTTCTTCGGAAGGCTTTTAAAATTTCAACATTGATCTAAGCACTAGCTTGCTTTTGATGGTTACAATACACTCTGCTTTCATTTTTGGTATCAGCCTTACCAAAGTGCAATACCTTGAGATAATGTCGGATTTCTGAATGTTTTTAATTTGTTGCAAGATTTCAGATATGAAGCGAAGCTTTGGTTGCCGCCACCGCTATTCCTACTCTATTATTCATTCCAAGTTTTCCTGCTTCTACTGAAAGTCGTCTTCTTCTTTGTGTGACTTTTCTACACCTGCTCCTCGTTTTTCATTATTCGGAAGATTAGCCGAATCCTCAGTTACATTGAAGGTTTATAAAATTCTTCACCTTTGTGTAGAGTAAGAACAATAAATAAAAGAACAGAGGTAACTTCGTCATCCGCTTTAGAGGTGACGTAAAATCACAGCGTTTAACTTTTTCTCTACTGTCTACTATTTTTTACGGCACAATACAGCGTAGAATAAAACAACGATGAAGCTGAGATATTTTCAAAACCTGCGCTTCGGGTGATATTCAAGCCTCTGACTATCGTTTCCGTGGGCTCATGTGTGACACACTGTTCCATTGAGAAACTTGCTTTGCACTTCTCTCGGCCAGTTTTTTGCCCTAACGCTACCATCAGCAATCATCCGTCAATGAAAATGATCTAGGAACCATAATTCATCATTGAACCCAGTTAAGCTGAGGCTACAGTCGAAATCACACCTTTAATTCACAGCGTTTGATCCTTGAATTTGCGATTTCATTTTTAATGTTTTTGGCAGTGCAATTGTAAAAGATTTTGCATGCACCGACTAGAGAATTTTTTAGAAGTATAATGAACGAATAGATATTTCCGTTTGAACGTGGGACAAGCCTTCAAAAAGTAGGAGGCTGATAAGAATAGTGCAGTTGGAAGTATGAAGAAAGTTAGCATTAAGAACAGCATCTTGCGATCTAACAATGTGTGAAAAAGCCATAGAAGTGATGGATTTGTCGTTGATCAACTCTTGAGGATTGAGCCAAGAATCCGATTTCTGAACAGCCAAGGTACTTTCCATGAATTCGATTTCATGAAACATCGTTAAAAATGATTGAATGCATATCTGTCCTATACAATAACTTACGATGGCCTACTGATGAATGAAGTTAGTGTTTTTGTCCTCACAAAAAAGTCTTGTGCAAGTGTACCAATTCCTGTGTGTGCAAGAAGGATGTAAAGCTTGGTGAACTCAGTTTGCAGGATCGAAGAAGCGACCTAATATGTATTGCAGGGCAGCTCTACCCTCTGCGCACCACGCGCTCCTCCCTAATCCATGTTTCGTTATCAATCAAAGCGCATATTGCCATTTCTCTAAAACATGATTACGGAAGAAGTTACTTATTTTCAGTTTGCTTACAATTGTTTATAGACAGACCCTGGGGGACGTTGAAGCAGGTGCGGCAGCATATTCATGACCAATTTGATTTGGATGAAGTGAGGAGTCTGGTCCCTGTAGGTTTCTCAAGCAAACAACATTGTCATAATTTTTTAGCAGAAGGAGCATAATGATTGGAAATTTCCAATACTTGTGGACTATTCAACGTCCTAATCATTTTCTCACTGTTCTTCAATTGACAAGTTTGGAAGATCTGTTCCGATCTTATTCATTTCTACAGTTTAACAACAATTTGTTTTCATTTTCATTCTTTTACAGTTATCTTCTGCTGTCGTCGTTTTCTTAATTATGAGCGGATTTCTAGATGATTTATCTTTGCAGAAAGAAAGGAGGTCCAAATTCCACTCGAAAGTGAGAGAATTGGTGAGTTTTTTCTTTACTAGTGAATTTTCTGTGAGAAAAAGACCAACGACGAATGCAGTTCAGTTCAGATCGACAACAGCCCAATAGAGGAAAATGCTGGTCTCGAAGAGTGCATCGAACATGCTCAGATGGTGTTACACAAGATCTTTGATGTTTTTGCTGACACTATAAATAAAGAGATTGGTCAGATTAAGAAGTAAAGTTGTGATAAAGTGTGTTAGGTAGTCCTATTAATATTATTACATCTATCAGTTAATCGTCTAGTAACCCGAAAAGGCGTCAGTAAGCATATTTCTCCTTGTTGCATCTATGAGTAGCTCAATGGGCTCTGCTCACTGTTAGGGCTCGTTGAGCACCACATTTTTCTTTAGCAGTTTTCGTGAAGAGCTTTGAACACCATGTCAGTGGTCCTCCTGATTTAACGGCTATTGTCTGTCGGTTGTTGCTAATAAGACGCCTTACGTGCCCAGTGCAGAGTATCTTCGACAAAAATCAAAGGATCTGTCGATTAACTCATATGCAAATCAAGGTCACGTGTTAAAAAAATTCGAGGTGGTCTTTGAGAACATGCTTCGCCATGAAAATATTGAGCACTTCATACTTCTATGTAGCGAGCTTAATTCGATATTTGTACGGTACGTCAATGATATGCCCAGCATATTTTCACTGATCTCTGCCTCAAAATCGTCGTCCATGGTGCTGCTTTCCTTCGAGTATATTGACGTGCACAAATTTCATGACGTAATCTGTTGTAGGTGCGTGTTGTGGTTTGCCGAAGACGTAGAAGCGTTAGCCGAATAAAACGTATTTATCAGACTCGTGTAAGCTCACCAATTAAAACATATATAGAATGCTAGAGTTGCGGAGTACCCAACGGCACATCACCGGGCTGTGTCGTCCACGCTCTTGTACAGTCTGAGATAGGCGGTGTTGTTTTTTGATTTATTGCATGTGACAACAACGTATACAACAGGGTGCTAGTAATGGAATTAATATGTTATAGGATGAAGAAATAAAGAGTATCCTCTATGAGATAAAGAATGGTTTCCTCATCTGCACTATCAACTACTAGCTAGGGCGTTTTCAGATTTTCACAAATTGGTCGGAAAGAAGTTTTGTGCCCACTGCTATCCCTTCGATTAGCTACCTCGTAAGCTGTTGCGGGCACAACATTACAGCAAATACTTACTCGGATACTTGGATGGTCCGTCCTCCTGAGTTGTGTAGACCACAGCAGACTTACCATTCGTTCCTTTCTCTCGCAATCGTAGTCCATCGTGGTGGTTTTGTACGAGCATGGTAGTGAGTCATATACCGTGATTTGTAAAATAACTGCAGCTGCGGGTACAGCTGATTAACTTTGTTTATGAACACCTTCTCCAACGTGTAGGTGGCCGTCCTATGGGACGTTTGCACTCTGTTTACGAAGACGTCGTGTAAGTGACTTCGCCCTAGGGGACTTTTTCTGAAAGACCCAACTGTGTCTCGCTATCGATGTATATTCTTCTGGATCTCGAAGATGCGAGAGATTTCGAAGATCAGTACTTCGTATTCCGGCTTGATATTGAGGGTGCCGGTTATATTTCAGAAGACATCGCTCAAGCGCTCTGTGTGTGGTGATGAGTGTTCTTGACTTGGTTGAACTATCAGCCCACGTCTTTGCAACATAACAGAGCGCTGGGTGAACCGTTGAATCGAAAAAGTGAGCGCGGATTTTCGGGTTTTTCGCTTGGTTGGTGGCTTTTTTCGGCGGCCCTAATGCGGCCCAATCTGTTCTACTTCTCCTATCTAGCTTCACCTTCATGTTATTTCCTATGTTCATTGATCGCCTCCATGGAGGTTCCTTATATGAGAGGGATCTTGAGCCGGTTAGTCGCTAGGCTACGTGGCTCGCTCCAGGTGATGGATAGCGGGTTAATCGTGGACCAAAAACGACCTTTGCTTCCCTGAGATGCAGGTGGATCCAGGGGATGCACTCCCTGTTTTTGCTACGCCGATTTGGCACATACATTCTGTATTTACGAAGCGTATTCACATATGCATGTGTGGGTGCGTTCAAGTTAATGCGGATTGTATTCTACGAGTCAATTCGGCCAAAAGGCTGCAATCAAGTGGTAGGAAAATGTATGGGAGGCGGTTAGGAGTCGCCTCCAACAAATAAGCTCCATATCCACTTTGGGATAGCCTGGCAAGCCACCCGTGAGTATACTCAGCCCCCACGTTCAGAGCCCAGCAAGCTATACGTGGGTATCAAAAATACTAAACACAGTAAAAAAAAAACAAGTCTCATTTCCCTGACCCCGAAAGGGCCTTCAATTCGGCAGCGTTGGGTAGACGAATACGGAGAGGTTGCAACTACCTCAGGGCCCTGGACGAAGAACTAAGGTGACGATCTGCACCTGCAATACACGTACCCTTGCAATCGAGTCCTCGATAGAAGACTTGACCATGCAAGAAAGAAGGAAAAGATACGACGTCATCGGCCTGGCCGAGATGAAACGATGCCACCCATTCAACGCCGTCTATGACACCGGAGAAGAACTGTTCCTCCGAACATGCGACAGAGGGGCAGTCGGCGGCGTCGGCGTTTTCGTCAACACCAGTTTGTCCGTGAACATTGATTCATTCGAACAACTAGCAACCCGAATCGGACGTTTACGATTAAAAAGATGTAAAGCCGGGCACGTAATGCATATGAATGACAACCGATGGACGAGAGCCGTTAGTGACTGGATTCCTCGGAATGTCAAACGTACTGCAGGAAGACCACCGACCCAATGGTTAGAGTTTTTCACAAAGAGTCTTAAAGAAAGATATGGTGTTCGACGAGTGCCTAGGGCAAACAGAACCCACTGGGCTACTCTTGCACACGACAGGGAAAAATAGAAGTCGTATGAAATGCTGAGATATTTGCAAAACTCCGGACCGCAGGTGCCTGCGGTGGAGAACGAACGCGCTGCTGTCCTTTCCGGGGAGTAACGCGCTCACCACCACACCACGCGGGTTCTTTGTTTCGCCTGTCTCTCAGCTAGTTCTATCGATCTTTTTGCCATCAGCAATCACCCGTCAACGGGATTGATCTGGGGAGCCAATATCGACATTGAACCCAGTTAAGCTGAGGCTTAGTTATAATCACAATCTTAACTCTTTTATTTACTGCCTTTATATTTCGCAACATACCCTGCCATTAAGAAGAAAAAGGCAGTGAATAAAAGAGTTAAGAGTGTGATTATAACTAAGCTTCAGCTTAACTGGGTTCAATGCCGATATTGGCTCCCCAGATCAATCCCGTTGACGGGTGATTGCTGATGGCAAAAAGATCGATAGAACTAGCTGAGAGACATGCAAATCGAAGGACCCGGATGGTGTAGTGGTGAAGTGCGCTGCACCCCGGGAAGGACAGCAGCGCGTATTCGTTGTCCACTGCATACACCTGTGGTCCCGAGTTTTGCAAATATCTCAACATTTCATACGAGTTATATTTCGCAACATACCCTGCCATTAAGAAGAGAAAGGCAGTAAATAAAGGAGTTAAGAAAAATAGAAGATTTACTGGCGCCCCCTCGAGTCAATCGACGATCAACGGGGCTATAGGTGAGAGAGGTGATTGATCGCACCAGGTATACGCACGAGGTGGTCTCTGCAATCAGGGAGCCATCCAGTTCAATTTTTTCGCTTCGGCACCATTGGTTTTTTATGAACTGGGTCCTCTTCCGCTTAATGCGTAGTCCGATCTTTTCCCCGCTTCGTTCAGCTCGTTGATCATCGTCTCTGCTTCGTTAGTAGTTCTTAAAAAGATAATGACGTCGTCGGTAAAACGAAGGTTTGATAGGAATTTTCCATCAATTCGTATGCCTTTCTCATCACAATTGAGTGACTTCATTATTCACTGCAGTGCGGCACTGAAGAGCTTTGGCGATATTGTGTCGCCCTGTCGAACCCCTTATCCTATGGGTATTGTAAGAGGTCGATGGAAAAGCTCCATTTTCGTAGTGCAGTTCCGATAGCAGTTGGACAGAGTTTTTATGTAGGACGGGTCCACTCCTTAGTCGACTAGCGCTGATAGGCCTGCATTCGTTTCAACACTGTCAAACATTTTTTCATTGTCGACAAAGGTAAGGACTAGAGGCAGGTGGGATTCCTGACAAACTTAGATAATCCTGGACACAGTTTGGATGTGGTCCATGCAACAAAATCGTTTTCGAAATCCTGCTTGCTCGACTGGTTGCGCCTCATCCAGTGTCTTTGGTATGCGCGGCAGGATAATCTTCGTGAAAAGCTTGCAGAGGACACTCAACAAGTATATCGGACGCGTTACGAAGACACTTTCTCTCAGCTTTCCTAGGTAGGTTAACCATGCGCGACGTTCTTCACTCGTCTAGGTATTTTCCTTTTGGAGGCAAGCTCTCATATTGCTCGCGAAAAGTGCATGTACATTGTGTCTTCCAGCTTTAAGGAAATCGGCGGCGGTATTATCGGGCCCTGGAGCCAACCTTGTCTATATGCTTTCTATCGCAACTCGAACCTCCGACGGACGAATTCCAGGTGGTTTTTTCCAGCGGGATATTAGGGCCGGGACGGGTATTGTGGCACGGGAAAGGTTGGTGTAGATTGTTTCCGCTACTAATTCTATATCATGGCGGAAAGTTTTGACCATTTCATCTTTAATATGCATTCTTTTATAAGTTTACACGAAGTTGATAATGATATTTATTTCCGGCTAACGTTTCGACGTCTTCGTCTTTATCAGAGCCGATGATCCGAGTCGATGGTCCACGCTCGTTATTCGTCTCGATATGGCGGCTTCGTCTTTGTGTCGGGTCAGGTCTTCCTCAGCGAGCCGTCTACTCGAATGAGGCATCCTCATTCAGTGATGCCCTTTTATGCAGGTTGCTGATGGCGGATAGCTGAGATTGTCTGGTGATAGTGTGATAATAACTTGTTTTCCCCGGACAATCAAAACTGCAGAAGTCGGTGTTAATATCAGTTAGCGCAAAGCGTAGTAATATTTCGATACCGACTTTCGTTGAACCTCGGTACCACTAATCAATACATTTTTTTTTGATGAGCAGCTTACACGAGGTTGATAATGATATTTATTTTCGGCAGGTTGCAGGGTCAGCTGTGGGGCAGGATGTCATACACGCAGTAAGAAGGCCATCGACGCGTTGGATAGAGATCCCGTCTTCGTTCATCAGGGCTGACAGCGAAACATTATAATCACACAAGTCCAAGCGGCATTTTTTCAGACTGCTTTTTTCTCTGTTGCTTCCAGTATTTTCCTCTGCTTGTACCGTTGCAGATCTTCCTGCAAAGCTCCTCTGCAGCTGGCATTTATTGCTAGCCATGTTAACAATGTTGCAGTAGGATCAAGCTTCAGTTTCTTTCTCTTTTCGAGCAACTCCTTAGTAGTGATGGTGATGCGATCCGATCTTCTTGCTTGAGGAACTGAGTAAAAATCGGCACAGTTTTTCAGTCCTTCGACAAGCAGCTCGTAGTCTTCGGTCGGGTCTTCTTTAATTTTCCAGTCACGTTTGGACAGGGCTTCGTTCAGAATATTTTCTTTGCAGCTAGACTTTTTCCTCATGGTCGATGACATGAATTCTTTTCTAGCTTACGGCTGAATCGAATTTTCGCACGAAGAAGGCGGTGATCGGAACCAGTTCAGAATGACGGAACTACCGATGTGTCAAGTAGGCACTATATTCTATTTGTCAGAATGTGGTCAATCTCCACATGAGTCATGCCGTTGGGAGATTCCTATGTCCTGCGGCGGCTTTCTTCCTTTTGGAAAAACGAGTTTCCATGGAAGAGACGCGCCGCAGACACGAGTCCCAGGAGACGGTTTCCATTCTCATTTTTTCTCCTAATCAAAAATTTCCGATCCTGTATTCGCTCTTGTTGGCTTTTCCCATTCTGACGTTGAAGTCTCCGGCAGCAAATTTAAATGTGCTTTATCATTGCGGATAATTCTCTCCAACTGAAAATTGAACGCGTGTAATTCGCACTCATCAGCTGCATCGGTCGCTGAATTGCAGTTGGTGATTGTCAGCTCCCTATGACTCGTCAGTTGAAGATGGAGGATGCGGCTATGCGAGCGGAAAGGATCTCGTATGAGTCGAGATGGTCAGTGGACAGGTGTGCGACAAAGCCTATACCACCGGCATTTGGTTAGGTCGGTCTTCTTGATTTTTGTTTCCTGTAGTGCGACCACATGAAATTTAATGCGATCTGCAGCTACAGTAAGAGCGCGAAGATCGGCGTCTGTGGAGAGTGTTCTTGCATTATACATGCAGAGTAAGAAACAATCTCCATGCCGTATCCTGCGTGTGTTCGTCAGGTCCGGTCCCAATGACGTCCTGCGTAACCCGAGATTTTCTAGCCTCTCACCGGTCGTCTCGCCGCCTGACGTTATAGACGGGAATGCCCAGTGTGCGGGGAACTGAGGCTAGCTTATTGCTGGTTGTGCAACTTGATTATTCCAGGACTCCTGACTTAACCTGGCAAGGGCGAACCCAGGTCTTCACCACGATGTGGATCGGAGGGAGGTATGTTTTTACGATAAATCCTTCGCTAGGTCTTCTTACTAGTTGATTTGGTAACGATGTTAAAACTCAAACCTTGGAAATTAAACCAAAGTAGCAAAATAAATGTGGAAACAGAATTGAAGAGCCGCTCAAAAGTGACGCAGTACGATCTTATTCGTTATAGAGCACAACACATAAATTCTTCGGCATTGATGAATCCCTGAGGGATGCGCCGTGCATTTGACTTAATTCTGCATCGTTATAGGTGATTAGTTACACATTTGGCCTTTCCAATGACTAGTGGTGTCCCACCTATGTGTCGAGTCTGTTTTTCTAACCTCTGGTAGGAATTTGTCAAGTTAGGAAGTATGGAAGCCCTGGTGAACTAGGTCGTTTAGACGAACCAGTGGCTATTGTTAATTATAAGGTAGCTCTAACCTGGAAATAGCTCTATGAAGCTTTTAGCGTATATACTCATAGAACAGAGAAAAAGCTTCAATAGTACATCTATGTTATGAATAGGTTCAAGATTTGTTTCAGGGCAAACACAGCTATGCAGGAACTACAGCATCTTAATCGGCTCAAATTCACTCCGGTAAAGAGGTTTCAAAAAATGTAAAGCCGTTTATCGGTTTTGATATTATACTTATATAGTTTAATTCTGATCTGTACAATCAAACCGTTACGTAGTTTTGATCAAAGTAGGTATATGTTATAGTGAGCCTTAGTGAATATTGACATTTACATTGTTTTCTCGTTTTCGAACATATAATCAGCCATTATCAAAGACTTAACTCTTCTTGGTGACTTTTTGAACAAATTTTTTAATAGCGATGAAAGTGACTTATGTGTCACACACTTCATCGTTTCAACCATCGTGTTAGTAATATTTGTGGCCTTGTTCATGTCAGTCCAACAAGCATTTTCCAGTTGAGTTGTTTCCAATTACCTTGAGATAACAATTAAATGGAACACCTTGTTCTATAATAAAGCGCAAATCAAGGCCTTATCTTTTTCTTGTTCACCATTGAGTTCATCTAAACCAACTCCAGTCGATGAAATTCACTCCACCATTTTTGACACTAGATTTTAACAACACATTTTCCAGAATGTGTTGAATGTGCGTCACATTCGGTTACAACTTTTTAGCAATAATGTCAGCAATTTAGTGCATTGTTGAACAACAGAAAAGTAGTAAGAAGCAGTACTTGTATAGAAGCCTGCGTCTTATCAAAAGAGGCAGTGGGCGTAAAGAAACCTGAACATTATCAAAAGATGAGCGTGTGGATCGCATATAAGTTAACAGTTGTCGTCTGAGTCTTATGCATCATCTGTTCTTCACTTGATCTTCCAGTAAATTCAGCGTGCATCTGTTAAGTCTTTATTGGTTCTTGCGGTAATTAAGAGTATTCCGGTGGTTTTTGTTTTATCTAGAGACTTAATAGAGCGTATATCTTTGCATTGGATGATCGTGAAAAAAATTCGACCATTGTTATCGGTGGTCTTCGTGCTCCTTGGGTGACATTTCGTGGGTACTGCACAAGCAGCGATGACTCTTGTCGACAAGTTGTCTCGAGTGGCATATAATAGCTAGCTTATAGTAGCTACCTTAAGCTTGGGTAATTAGATCAATATGATCTTAGATTTACTGGAAGATCATATGGCGCGTGTAACGCAGTGGTTGGAGGCGCCCTGAAACACACATGTGAAATCGATCGCCGCGTCCATGGCCCACTAAGCCTTCCATCTCTTAGTGGTCGGCAAATTAGTACCAGAGTTATCTGGGAGCATAGCAGCACTGAAACGCCAATTTTCCACTTAACCACCTCTAACGATGCTTAATGAAGTCGAATGCATGGCGCATACCGCAGGGATTGATCATCGCCGAGACATTTTTTTTACACCAGCTATAGTTCGTGTAAACCCAATGATTGTTTAACGTGAAAAGTAGTTGTTTTCAGTGCGCCCTAACAGATTAAACATTTGGCGGTTGAAAAAGATTTTCTTTTCCTGGATAGCAGTGTTAGGGTTTTCCATAATCTACAGCATGGGCACTAGCCAGTCCTTGAAGAAAGAAGGAAATTTGTCAACTTGAGAAAAAGTTGCTACAAAGATAGTGATGATTCCTAGCGTTGAATTTCTCTTCGGCGGAACCGCAATGTGGTACTTCTTTTCGGCGTAGAATGCCCGTTGAAGAATGAGCTGACGGTTAATCTTCACAGCTCAACACCCGAAATATTTCCGGGTCTCGATAGTGTTAAGCACCAATAGAGGCCTTCCTAAGAGTTATGAAAAAATAAAATATGTTATATGCAGGAAGGAAAGAAGCATACTATCATTAGAGCGACTGGCCCAGCGAGGAACGAGCAATTTTTCGCGTGCTAAGGACCTTCTGGTGTTCTGACAATAAAAGATAGTTTCCCAATAACTGTAGGATTTGAAAAGCTGTGAACTAGACAGGATCGGAAAAGAGACCTTGCTCTGTCATGTGTGAATGGTTTGCATGCCATTATTTGCAAAGGTGTTACTACGGTCTTTGGTGCAATTGCGTTGCTGTCGGTATTTGGAAGCATTTTACTGTTGGTAGTGTGCTTATGTCAGTATTTTTATACCCGTAAAGTCCATACTCCAACCTAGCGATTAAAAAATTGATTGTTAATAGAGTACCGGTCAATGGGCATTTCGAAAAAACATTTTTAAATCATTAAGTGTAGAAAATGTTTACCTTAGTCTCACCCCACCACCCGTGTTTCGATCTGTTGCTGTATCGAATGAGTATGTATAGTGCGATAAAAAATTCTGCAACGCACTGAACTGAAAATGAGCACCGTCCACGCCGTTCATTAGACCGGGAACGTTTGAGCGCTATAGTTCCCATACCGTGCATTATCGATTAAATGACAAAAAGGCATTGAGAATGCACAGACCATTTCCACTGGTGCACAATTTCTCTTACCCTACCACAAAGATCTAGGAACCGGCTCTCTCAGTTGATCATTGAAATCAGGACTCGTACTTCGAAAAGCAAAACGATTGATTGAGCGCGATTTTTTTCGGCAGGACGCCTGTCTTCATGAATGTATCGTTGATGTTCGTAGGTATAGCGCTTGCGCGCAAAGCTGCAGGAATTGTTTATCGTACTAGCGGTTTTTTTTCAAAAAATTTGACCTCGACGATGTCGGCAACTATCGCCCAATCTGCTTGCTGCCTATCGTCTACAAACATTTCACTCGAGTCATCTTAAAACGGATTGACAGAACGCTGGAGGAAGGGCAGCCATGTGAGCAAGCAGGGTTGCGAAAAGGATTTAGTGCGATGGACCATTTCCACGCGATAACAGAACTCATTGAAGTATCTCGAGAGTACAAAAGACCGCTCCGTCTCACCTTCATTAATTTAAAGGCCTTTAACTCAATTCAAACACACAGTCATGAAAGCCCTTGATAATCAGAGATTCCGTTCTTAGTATATAGAGATTCTTCGTGAATTGTACAAACACTTTGCAACCAAGATATCACCATTCTACGACATTAACATTGGCGTCAAAAAAGGAGTTATTCAAGGTGATACCATCTCGCCAAAATTATTTACCACCACTCCAAAACGTCGCGCAAACATCGGAATAAGATAATATGGGAGTGAAAATTGACGGTCGGCAGTTACACCATCTTCGCTTTACTGATGACATCATCCTTATAACACCGAACATTAGTCAGGCGGAACGTATGCTTGATGACTTTGACAAAGCCCATGAAAAGATTGGTCTTCGGCTAAAGCTCACAAAAACGACGTTAATGAGAAACAGATTGGCTTCGTATGCCCCATTCAGATCACCGGAACGAATAGCTCCGAATACTCCAGTTATGTCTGCCTAGGTCGGGATATCAATGTGTTGAACGACTTAGTTCCAGAGTTAAGCAAAAAACGAGCGGCTTGAGATGGTTTCAAGAGCATCGAGGACGTAGTGAAGAAAACAGAGAACACTTAACTCCGTGTCTACCTTTCCGACTCAGCAATACTTCCAGCGTTAGCATATACGTCAGAAACCTGGCCGCTGTGTAAACGGGATAAAAGGTCACTCAGCGTTATCGACCGTGCAGCAGAAAGGACGATGCTAGGTGTATCTCGCTCCACAAAAGTAAGGGATGGGATCCGAATCTTTGAACTGCATCAGCGATCAAGAATCAGAGATGCCGTTCTATACGCCAAACAGTCGAAGATAAGATGGGCCGGAAACGCAATGCGTAATAATGACAACAGGTGGACAAGAGCCGTTAGTGACTGAATTCCTCGGGATGTTGAACGCACTGCAGGATGACTCGATGGTCGAAGTTCTACATGAAAGGCCTAAAAAAAGGTATAATGCTTGACGAGTCCCTAGAGCCAGCAGAATCCACTGGGCTACTCTTGCACGCGACAGAGAAAAATGGATGATTTACTGGCGCCCGCTAGAGTCACTCGGCGATCAACGGGTCTAGAGGTGATATCATATCAAGGCGGGATATGGTGGAAATACTATCTTCGTTTATCGGTGTGGACGGGTATTGTATTCGATTTGTTTCCTCTCATCCGTCAACCCTGAAGGCCTTCGAACTTTTTATGGGTGGCTTCTTTATAACTGTTGCTGAACGCTTACCGAGTTGATTCTCGCTGGAGCATTAAAATAGCGGGTAGGGCATCCTCACTTGGATTGCAGATAGGGGGCTATTCCTAGAGAAGTTTGTATCTTGCGACGTCGCAAGGTGGGAGGCCAAGTGAGCCCAGGACGAAGTCGACCGAGCTCCGTGCTTGTAATTAACAGCGATGACATATTGTGGCAGACCATTCAAAAAAAAGTTCTGGTGAAGCACAAATGAGAAATATGAGATTGCAAAATCTGGCATTTTTCGAATACTAATATCCAATAATTTTCCAGTGGGAATTAACAAAGAAGGAATTAAACAGGGCTTTACCTTTGGTAATTTATCGTAGGAGAACGCGGGTTTTTCTCTAAACTAACTCCGAGCTCGGTTTCGCTGCCATGGAAAATAACTATCCAAAGATAAATCGTTAACGAATATTTGAAATGAGAGGGGCACATCACCCACTCATATAAACTTTTATACCTTACAAAA
Source organism: Angiostrongylus costaricensis (assembly GCA_900624975.1). Classification (NCBI taxonomy): domain Eukaryota; kingdom Metazoa; phylum Nematoda; class Chromadorea; order Rhabditida; family Metastrongylidae; genus Angiostrongylus; species Angiostrongylus costaricensis. The sequence continues at coordinate 69,849 of UYYA01000177.1, read as the reverse complement.
GACTCGTTGACTGCGCAAATTACTTTTTTTTGATGTAACGGCCCACAGCGCAAGAATATGAAAAGCGTTCGCAGTTGTGGGTAAAAGTGAAGAATTATTTTTAATGTACTTAAAACTTGGGTAATTAAACTTTTATTCGTATATACGCACCACTCACACAACAATACGATGATATTTGTAATGCATGTACAACAAACAACGAGTAAGATGGTTCAGTGGGTCTTTTACCTAATACAATGTATTAACACACAACCTAATTACACGAGAATCGACGATAACATTAATATCAGCAATGCGCGAGCTAAGAATTCCGCTTAATATCATTACGACCTAAGCCAATGAAACCGCAAGGAAAGAATGAGATTTGTGATGTATGTACAATAAATTACGAGTAAGGTGGTTCAGTGGGTTTTAACCTAACAAGATGCATTAACAGTAGCGCACGCACCAATGTAACAGCACGTAGCGCAAGAATACGAAGAGCGCTCGCGGGATTGAATAAGAGTTAAGAATTGTTGGTAAGGTACCTGTGAGCAATGGAAGTGTTTAACTTATGTTAACACACACAACGTAATTACACGAGCATTAACGATAACATTAATGTACCATCAGTGCAAGAGCTAAGGGTATAAATACGCCACTTAATATCACTACGGCCTAAGCCCATAAATTTGCAAGAAAAGAATGAGCAGGAGAAAAATAATGATGGAGTTGGCGACAGCGCCCTCCACGGCATCGTCGGTCCAGACGGTGCTAGTGGACGTGGCTACGTCCAAGCGAGCGACGTGCCCATTGGCCAGAACGAGACAAGGACGTAAGGCACGCACGCGGCGTTGTTAGGTAGATAGAGAATTCTCTATCTGAAAGAGGAAGCCTCTATAGTTTCCCACCACTATAGGAGTGGACTAGACGGTGACTGATGTCGTAGGTTGAATGAAGTTTCGTGATCGAAGGTTATAGTGATGACTCGGCGATTCGCGTCTTTCTTGACCGTTTACTTCGGGATGATTTTTCGGTTCATGTTCTTTCTCGGCTTGTGGGAAATGGATTTTTTGCGAAATTATCGGCACGTTGTTGTCACGTGATCGAGGTTGGAGATTACAGCACTGATTTGAAAATTCTACCGCGCTTTGGGATCTCCAATCGGCGACCCCATCTCTCCACTTTTTTCTAACTCTTTTTGTGTTGGGTTGTCTTCTAACTCAAATAGAATTGGTGGGTTAATCTGTCTCTTTATGATACGTCCAGTCGGTAATTTGAGTTGTGCTTCTCGAATTGCACCACTTTCTGACTGCTTTAAATCTATGATGCGCGCCATTTTCCATTTTCCACGCGTTTCGTGGCAAAGCTGGATGGTGAACTATTACAACTATACCTATGGTTGGGGTTATTAGAGCGCCTCGTTTGTTATTTATATTGAGTTTGTGAGTCTCTCGGAGAATTTTCAAGTATTCTTGGCTCCAAATATTCCAACGTTGTTCTGTCAGTTTGTGACCCGATGCAAGGGCATTCTGCACTTCCCTTCGAGTGCGTGGTAATGCTGCTTCTTGGGGCGGAAGATACGTTTTATCTTCTTCCTCTTTTCTGCTGAATTCAAATGGGTACGTTACTATCATGTCGCGCTGGATAAAGTCCAGTGGCCGCAAGGTAACAAAGTTGTCGGAGCCTTCTTCTTGGTATGAGAGGTGGACTGTTGAGATTTTCCTTTATTTCTACCAAGAGGGTTTGCAATTCCTCCGATGTTGGGATCGTCCTTTGCAACTTTGTATAGAGAGTATTTAACTAACCGGCTTTATGAGACGCTCGTAAAATACCCCCTGACACGGAGCATACGGCGTAATTGTCTTCCATGTTACTCCTTTCGTTGCCATTGTATTTCCCAATGACGCGTCGTTAGTAACGGGAAGAATTGCATCTTGTAGAATTTGCTCGCTCAATAGGAAATTGGATGCATTAACGAGGTGGTAGTTTTGGGCACTCCTCATCTGGTAAAAATTTTCGTAAAGCCAGCAGGAAATCATTCGTCGTTACGTTGTGCACAAGTTCTAAATGAAGTAGTCTGGTTGTCGTACACGTGATGATGATCCCGTAGACCTTTGTCGTTCCGCCATTATTTCTCGTTGTTAGTGGTCCGAAATAGTCTACATCTACATGCTCGAGCAGACGTGGTCCTCTCACTCTTCTTTCTGGAACATCCTCCATCGGCGAGAATTTGTAGGGGAGACTGTTCATCTTTTGACAGGGTACGCATTGTCTTATAACTTTCTAAGCAATTTACCTTATGCTTGTTATCCAGAATCTTTTGCGTGCCTCGGCTATGGTATGGCTTGTTGCATTATGGAATGGGAGGTGAGCCTCGGCAACTATTAATTCCGCTAGTGCCGTTTTAAAGATGATTAGAATTGGTTGCTGATCTTGCCGTGGCAGGTCTGCTTTGTTCAATCTGCCTTTGCACCGAATGATTCACCATTCATCGTGATATAACTTCAAAGCGCTTGTAATCTTTCATTGATCGTGAAGGAAAATGAAACCTTAGAGCTGGTTTTGCTGGTGAATCTGAGAATATATGTTGTCGTTCTCTTTGCTCTTGCGAGTCTATTGAATCGCTTCCAGTCGAGTAATTCTTCGATGGGTGCGGTGGTTATTGATGTAGCCGTGGATACTTGTGTTCTTTGTATTCTTCCTTGCTGTGATGTGAAAAGGTGTTGATCATTTTGTGGGTGTAGTTCCTTAATGAACACCGGTCCCTTCCACCATATGTGGCCTTTTAATTCGAATTTGTTTAGTCCTCTTGTAGCACAATCAGCCGGGTTCTGATTAGCGGCTATGTAGCCAAATTGTACGGGTGTTGCTAAGTTTTCCAGTATTCGGCGCATTTCCTTCATGCGGTTCTTCACCAACATCCCTAATGTTTTGTGCACCTCAGTGGACCGTATCCAGCTGAGCGCGACTTCTGAGTCCGAGAGTATAGTTATACTTGTGATAGAAGTGAGGTTGTTTAATGATTTGTATATCGAATGTGCTAACCGGGTTGGCAATGTTAGTGCATTTATTTCCAGTTTTGGAATTGTGGTGTTGTCTCTGACTGATGGTAGCTTAGACTTCTCTGCGCGTAGTTGTGATTCACCATTGGAAACAATGTAGGCGTAAGTGGCCATACAATGTTTACTAGCGTCCGCGAACAGAATCAGCCTGGATGAAACTCCGATTTGAGCTACTTTTCGTGGAATGAAAGCTTCAAACTCATTAAAATCATTAACTATCTTTTGCCATTAATTTTTGTGTTCCCTTGACAGAGGGCTGTCCCACATATAGTCGAAGGTCCAGAGGTTTTGAAGAAATTGTTTTCCTCTTAATGTGACTGGCGTGAGCCACCCCATAGGATCGTAGATAGCAGCTACCTGTTCGGCGATTGCACGTCTAGTTAGTTTCAATTTTGTTGGATATCGGCATGGGATAAGGGATTTATCATCCGTGGAACGCCATGGTATTCCTAAGACCTTTTGTAGACTATTTGATGTTCGATCCTTTTGAGGAATTTGCTGTAGAAAGTCTTTGTCATTTGAAAGAAATTCACGTAAGTTCATGTTGAAATCATTGAATATCTGCTTTGCTTCTTTGTATGTCGTCACTGCTTCTTGTATTGAGGCGGCTGTTAGAATCACGTTATCCACATAACCGTTACTGATGAGGTGGTTGACGATTTTAGGGTCATTTTAACAGTTATTTAGATGGTGTTTAATTGTTCCTGCTAGAAGGAACGGTGAACAATTAAGTCCAATGCAACTCGTGTAAATGTGCACGGTTATGTTCCGTGGTTCCAGAAGTTGTGAGACATCTCGGATCCATAGAAATCGTGTAGCGTCTCTATCTATTTCATGCAGCCGTATTCGTAGGAAAACGTTTTCGACGTCGCCAATCATTGCGACATTTCCGATGCGAAACCGAAGTGAAATGTCGTATATTTGGGGTAGGAATAGTGGAGCTTGATGAAGGACATAATTTAGTGAGGTAGCCTTCTTGAGGTGAGCAGATGCATCGTAGACAATTCTCAACTTTGCAGTTTCCTTGTTCGGAGTGAGGACCGTTTGGTGTGGAAGGTAATGTATTCTCTCTTGTTGCTATTGATTCGTCAACTTCTTCAATGATGTTTTGGTCCAGTTGTTCCTCGATGGTTTCATGATAATTTTGGAACATAATTGGATAATGCTTTAGCATCGCTATTGTCGCTTGCAATCGTTTTACCGCGACGCTTTTTTATCTGGTAATGTGCCTGCATCCTTTTCCCAAGGAAAGCGGACATAATAGCCGTCTTCTCATTTTTCTATTGTTCTCTGGAACTCTTTCCAGATATTGTCGTCCTGTTGCTGTCGCTCTTGTACGCTTGGTCCTGTATATTCATGGATTCCTGATGATTCCAATGACCAATATCTTTTCCATGACTGCTGTTCGGTTATGTGCTGACATGCATGTGTGGCATCCATCATGAGAGACACAGTCTCTCTCGGTGTATCGATTGGGTCGTGGAGCGTTCCTGTCACGAGATAACCAAATTTGGATGGGATTAATTTCAATCCTGATGGCTGGCAATGTTCTTGTTGGAGTTAATCCATTTTTGACCATGGTGAGTGAGTTTGAGCATCCGAGAAGGATTTGTGGACATACGGCGTTAATATCTGGATTGATCGAACTTAATTTTATGATTCTCGAGAAATTCTGTGTCCTCTCCGTTTGATTGAGGTTCTAGAAGCTGTGTAATTTTATCGATTCCAGTTGCCGTAATTTTATGCTTTGAGCCAAAAGCATCCCTCAATTTCAACGTAGTGACTCCGCATGTCCTAGTAATTGGCTTTGGATCACCGAATGTGTGGATGGTTAAATCGTTGGAATCACTGTCTCCTAGTTGAAGGCGATTGGCCAGTAATGAACGAACGGTCAGATCCTGTATCGAGGATCACCTCCGTTTGTTCTTGTCTCGTCTCGTTGGGATTGAATACTTCCGCCTCTCCTGCTAAAATTTGACTGTTGGATGCGTGTTTCTTCCTAGTATGAAGAACGACGGTATCCTCACGCCGCTTCTCATCAGAAGTTACTGTATTGATTTTTGATAAACTGTGCTTCCTTTCCTTGGAATGGTATTTGGTAATTTCGTAGGTGCGATTGTTCTGTCGATTGTAGTATTTCCTCCTTTTCTCGACTTGTATTCAGTTGGTACGTGCTGATACCTACAAATGGAAGTGTGGTGTCCATGCTTATTGCAATTTCGGCACGGACTTGCTTTACAGTCGGGAAGCTGGTGCAATGATGAACCACAATTGTAGCAGAGATTACGAGTTTTAACAAGAAGCATGCATATCGGGTACTTTCGAACGCCCTTTCTGATTTATGTGTTCCGTTCTTAGCGTGGGCCACTCTTGCTCTCGGTCCTGTAGTTCGAGTTCCTCCCTTATGTAGTCTTTGACATCCTTTAGCAGTTCGCATGTTTTTGTAACTTCTGCTCTTCTTCGTCCTTTTTGCCGGGCATGCCGTTGAATCTCTCTTATGAATTTCTCTAAAAGTAGTTGCTGTAAGAGCAGAGTATCGATAAATTCTCCTTTTTGCTACAGTTGAACAACTATCGAGTGAAGGGTTTCACACAGTTTTTCCTGATCTTCGAGACGTTTCGTCTTTGCTTCTGTTGTACGTAGTCTGCAAATGACGGAGAGTGCTTCTTTACTGTCCTACTTTTCTTTCAGATGCTGTATTACAATCGGATAAGTACTTTGCGATATTTGATACTGTTTGACGCATCCTCTTGCTTCTCCCTGAAGGGCGTCCAGAAGATAGGTGATATTTTGAAGGTTATCCATCCGGCTCGAGTGCACATTATAATTGGATGCTTCCCAAAATGCTTCCCACACTCTTATGACTCCGTTGAATTTTGGAATAGGGATAAGTGGTAAATTCGCTAGAGGCGGATAGACGTTTGAGTTCTTTAGTGGGTTAGTCTAGGTGCCTTTCAACGTTTTTCCTAAATGGATGAGCTTAGAGAGGCAGCATTCCGCTTCGTCGAGGTGCTCCACTGTTTTTCCTACGTTCATATTGGCAGTGCGTCGCAGCTCCTGTTTTGTTTGAGTATTGGGATTTTGCTGGAGTTGATCTGCCATTATGGCATGAGTACCCAGCGCGGTCTGGACGCCATTCCGATGATGCTCAATGGCCGATTTTGCTTGTTCTATCTTCTTTTGCCGTCCAGTAATGTACCTTATCCTGCTAGTTTGTTTCGATGACAAGTTCGCAGGAGTGAGTAAGAGTGAAGAATTGTCTGTAAGGTATCTGTGAGCAATGAAAGTGCTTAACTTATGTTAACACACACAACGTAATTACACGAGAATTAACGATAACATTAATGTATCATCAGTGCAAGAGCTAAGGGTATACATAGGTCATTTAACATCATTACGACCTAAGCCCATGAATTTGCAAGGAAAGAATGAACAGGAGGGAAACAATGATGGAGTTCGCGACGGCGCCCTCCACGGCATCGCCGGTCCAAGTGACGGTGCTATTGGGCGTGGCTACGTCCAAGCGAGCGGCGTGCCCATTGGCCAGAACGAGACATGGACGCAGGGCATGCACGCGGCGTTGTAGCAACGCGGTCTCCATCGATCCATAGAATGTATTAGTTAGGTAGATAGAGAATTCTCTATCTGATAGAGGAAATCTCTATATCTGGTGTGAAAATGGAAAGTGCTTATCTTCATCTAAGCTATCGTATGGGACGATTCTTAGTGTGACATTAAAAAAGGATAAAGGATAAAGCTCTCGGCGTTAATTAATCCCTGAGGGATGCACCGTGCATTCGACTTCGTTAAGAATCGTAAGAGGTGAATAAATGCATATCTCGTTTTTATAATGACTGGCGATATCCTACCGATGTATCGAACCAGTGCCGCTATCCTCCAGACAAGTCTGGTACCAATTTACCGACTCCGGACAGATGGAAGGCTTGGTGGACCATCGGCACGGGAATGAATTCCACGTGTCTGTCGCAGGGCTCCTCCGACCACTGCGCGGCACGCGCCGTTGAGGGAATATGTAGAACCATCAATACGTAAGGAACGACAGTAGAAAGTTTCTACTATAGATTTATTGATGCTCCCACTTATGAAGTACAATAATCACCTGTGTCACCTGTCATTCCATTGATCGTCGAGTGACCTGAGCGAGTGACAGTAAATCTTCTATTGTTCCCTGCCGCGTGCAAGAGTAATCCAGTGGGTTCTGTTTACCCTGAAAAGTAGTTGAACACCATACGTTTCTTCCAGCGTTTTTGTGTGAAAAACTGTGCCTATCGGGTTGGTGGCCTTCTTCCAGTACGTTTGACATTCTGAGAAATCCAGCCACTAGCAGTTTTTGTTCAACGGTTGTCATTTATATGCATTACCTGTCCGACCTGCTTTGTCTTTGGACAGTTTGGCATATAGAACAGCATCTTTGGTTTTTGATCGCTGACGCAGATCGGTGCTTCGGATCCCATCCTTTACTTGTGTGTAACGGGATACTCCTAGCATTGTTTTTTCGACTGGGCTTTCAATAACGCTAAATGCTCTTTCATCTTGCTTACACAGCGAGCGGGCTTGTGACGCATAACTTAAAACAGGAAGAATCGTGAAGGTGGGGACGGAGGCGGGTATTTTTTGTTCTCTTCACTACGTCCTCGATGCTCTTGAAAGCTCTTCAAGCCACTCACTTCTTCCTACTCCACTACGAAACAAAGTCGCTCATCATGCTAATTTTCCGACATAGATAGAAGTAGCTGGAGATAAATGTAAATTTTCATGTCAAAGTTACATTGAGCGTTCGCCAACACTGCCTTGGTTCCATCCACCATCAGTGTTTCGAGCCGTTTGAACTGCGCATGTCCAAGTTTGAACTTGTAGAAATACATTTGACTAAAGCACTTTTTTAACATCTGAAATTTCTGCTGATAAAATTTGTTAGAAACACAAATTATTTAACAATCAAGCCATAAACATAAAAGATTGTAAAATAAGCTTTGCAATGCTATATAACAATACAGAATTAGACGAAAACTGAAGAAAAGATGCACAAGGAAAGTGAGATTACCAATACGACATCAACATCCGAAAAACAATTGGAATACTATTTGTAACGACTAAGCTTTCCACACTAGCTTCAAAACTAAAAAGTCGAAGCAGATTCATCCTTCGGTAGGCCCATAGGCTAAGTTATTGCTAGTTGCTGAGGGATGCTTGCTAACCTATCGGCACCCATGTTATCAACTGCCACTGCTGTTCTCCCTTTCTCAACGTACATTTAGTAACCGATAAAGAGTCACCACTGCGACGAATAGAAGTCGTCTCTCACACATACGCGATCTGTAATTTTCAATTTCGTTCTTTCACCCCTTTCAACTCCCTCGTCATTCAATATTGTAGAGCACCATGACTCGCACGCTTCCTCATAACATTGTTTTGAAGTCATAAATCTTGTTAACACTGGCGAAACTAACAAATTGTGTTGGTATAATGTTTTAACTTTTACTTCCCCTTTATTCTTACTTGTGGGTAGGCTACGATATAAAATGCAGTCGTCATACCGAGACACGAGGAAAACTCGGAGCTTCAGGTCTGGTCTCGCCTGCAGCTTCAGCTTAACTGGGTTTAATGTCGATTTTTATTCTCACATGATTCTGTTGAAAGGTGTTTTCTGGTAAGTGGAAGGCATAGCTGAGAGAAATGCAAAAAAATAAACCTATACCAATGCAAGAGTCTCCGATGGGGTGTTAGACTGTACGTTAGTCCCGGTTAGTGTAATCGCGTGCTCGAAGCCTAACTGTGTTCCGAGTTTTGCTCTTATCTCAGTATCCATATGTATTGTATTGGTACAGGTTTTTTTCAAGGATCACACCACATTGTTTTTACCAGTTATTTTTGGTCATATAATTTTTCACTCATGATACTTATCTCTTGTTACTTTAGAGTTTCTTTGACGGTCATACAATCAGAAGCGATGATTTTGTTGTTTTTGGTCATTCTCACGTCCTTCACTTCTCAACAGAGTAGCGCGTTCAAGATGGCTCTTTTCGTACCCGATCTTGCCAACAGCCAGGTGAGCATGTCGAGAGTAATTTCCAAAATCTAATTGTTAATTTTGTTCCGATACATGGGTTACGACTGAATCTAAAAGCTCGGAATTCAGAACAAGGTCAAAACGATGGGGCAGGCTCGAAAGGTTGAAAATAGGTAAAAGGATTGGTCAAAACAAAGGAAAGTTGGATACAAATCGTGCTGTTTTTCAGGTGCTTTTTAATGCCCGAGTGGCGGAAACACTGGCAAAAGGCGGTCACGATGTTACGATGGTGATGATTTCAAGTGTGGTTGGTCAAAATTCGGAAGATGTGAGGATCATGGAAGGAGTTAAAGGCATGTGAATAGTCGTTTTCGAAAATATTAAATTTTGCGTAGCAGTTCCCAAGACCGACTTTCTGTTAACCTCGCCATTGATTGATAATTCGACGTTTTTCTTCAATAAGTAGACACGAGGTGGTTATTATAGAATTTATTAGGATACAATAGCTGACGTTTCGGCGGCTTCGCTTCTTCAGAGCTTAGGAAGGTCAAATTGAGATGCGATTTACTCAGCCAAACACTTTCATAACCCTAGCAGATAAAACTTAACAAATAAATTTGTATTCGCATAAGAAACAGCTTTATTTAAACATTTACCGTTTAATTGTTGTAGGTATCTAAGTTAGTTGGTGGATAGCAGCCGAAAAGAGTAATACAAGGGCGATAACCGGTGGTTCTGGGATATTGGAATTTAGCGGCTTCTTCTTCTTTTCGCGAAAAATGGAATCTTGAACGAAGGAGACCATGGTCTGATCCCGCGTAGAATTTTGGGACAACAGCGAAATTGGTTAGGCAAAACCTTCTATTTACTATGATGTGGTCTATTTCGTTATGGTAATCTCCATTAGGAGACTTCCACGTCCAGCGTCGAGGGTGGGTCTTTTGGGATGGCGAGTTACCATGGATGGTTTTGGTCGTCGTGATAAACCCAGAGAGCCGCTCACCTTGTTCGTCCCATTCGTCTCGTCGTCCAGCCGATGACGTCGTACCATATCCTTCTTGCTTGCACGAGCAAGTCTTCTATCGAGGACTCGGATGCAGGCGTACGTGCTTTGTAGTTACAGATCGCCACCATAGTTCTTTGAAATTTAAGCAGTTTCCATTGGCCCTGAGATTTTTGCTGGCTCTCCGTACTCGTCCAACCCAACGCTGCGAAATTGGGGGCTCTTTCGGGGTCAGGGAAATAAGGCCCGTTTTTTTTACTGTGTTTAGCATTTTTGATACCCACGTATAGCTTGCTGGGCTCTGAACGTGGAGGCTGGGTATGCTCACGGATAGCTTGCCAGGCTCTCCCAAAGTTGAAATGGAGCTTATTTGTTGGAGGCGATAAAACGTTGCCTAATAGAGCCGGTCTAGAGATTTCCGTAAGGATAGGAATACCATCGGACACTCTAAGACGCCAGCTAGTTGGCAACCCTCCATATGACCGTCCATGTATAACGAGCCGCGGATCTTTCTCATATGAGGGATCCCGATAGCCGGTTAGCCGCGAGGCTACGTGGCGCGTCTCGTGGTGGCGGATACGGGGTTAATCGCGGACTAAAAGCGACCTATGCTTCCCTGAGATGCAGATGGATCCAGGGGATAGACTCCCTGTTCCTGCTGCGCTGATTTGGCACATACTTCCTGTATTTGCTAGGCGTATTCATGCACGCGTGTGTGGGTGCGTTCTTGCTTATGCGGATTGTATTCTACGAGTTAATTCGGCCAAATGGCTGCAATCAAGTGACTGGAAAGTAAATGGTAGGCGATTAGGGGTCGCCTCCAACAAATAAGCTCCATGTCCACTCTGAGAGAGTCTGGCCAGCTACCTGTGAGTATACCCAGCCTCCACGTTCAGAGCCCAGCAAGCTATACGTGGGTATCAAAAATGTTAAACACAGTAAAAAAAAACGGGCCTTATTCCCCTGACCCCGAAAGAGCCCCCAATTTCGCAGCGTTGGGTAGGACGAGTACGGAGAGCCAGCAAAAATCTCAGGGCCAATGGAAACTGCTTAAATTTCAAAGAACTATGGTGGCGATCTGTAACTACAAAGCACGTACGCCTGCATCCGAGTCCTCGATAGAAGACTTGCTCATGCAAGCAAGAAGATATGGCACGACGTCATCGGCCTGGACGAGACGAGAATGCGCCAACCATTCAACGCCGTCTATGACTTGTCTATGAACATCGATTCACTCGAACACCTAACAACCCGAATCGGGCGTTTACGATTAAAAAGACGTGGATCAATTAGAGCTTTGACAATCTTCGTCGTTTAAGCGCCGACATCAAACTATGACGAAGAAGAAGTCGAAGTGTTCTATAAGGACTTGCAGAAGTTCTACAGAGAAGACCATACATTCTTCAAGGTCATCATTGGAAATTTCTATTAGGAAAATGCCGTTGTCGATAACATCGACAAAAAATACGATCGGCTCATTCAACATCCTCACGTTAGCCCAATGAAAGCTCAGAGATCGAGAGTAACCAAGAGACGTTTGCCTGCAGAGACACTCAAGCTGATACACCAACGTGGAAACGCATGAGCTGCAGGCAACCGCAAACTGAAGTCTAAACTTCCAGTAATGGAGGAAGCTGCAAGGACTGGGAAAAGCATTCGCAAAGCTCAACGAAGTTTTACCATTTACAGGACCAAAATGATTGCACTCTGACGCCCAGACGGAACAGTTACAGCGTCCAGAAAGGCAGTGGAAAAATCATTCACGAATACTACTCGGATCTCTTCGACAGCCACGTCCACCTTCCTTCGTATGAAATAAAAGAGGATGGATATGTTGCACCACCGGTTCTCGATTCCGAAATCCGACATGCCATTTCGTCGGTGAAAAATCGAACAGCACCAGCCGCGGACAGGAGAGGGCCACAACACCTGAAGAACCTTCCGCCAGTCCTCGTAAACACACTGGCTCGGCTCTTTGCACGTTACTCGTCTGAATGCAAGGTTCCTACTCAGTGGAACACCAGTAAGACCGTATTATTGTTCAAGAAAGGTGATCTGCACAATATCGGCAACTATCGCACAACCTGCTTACTATCTGTTGTCTACAAACTTTTCACTCGAATCGTTCTAAACGGGATTAGCCGAACACAAGACGAAGGACAGCCATGTGAACAAACGGGGTTTCGAAGAGCACTTAGTGCGATGGACCACAACGACACGGTAACACGACTCTTCGAGTATCGCGAGAGTATAAAAAACCGTTCTGTTTCACTTTCATCGATTTAAAGAAGGCCTTTGACTCAACTGACGTAGAAGCAGTCTTGGAAGCCCTTGAGAGTCAAGGAGTCGCTACCCAGTACATGAAGGTTCTTCGTGAGCTGTAAAAAATTTCACAACCAAGATATCATCATTCTACAACGATATTAACATTGACGTCAAAAGAGGTGTTATGGAAGGCGATACCACCTCTCCAAAATTATTTACCGCCACCCTCCAGAACGTCATGCGAGTATTGGAATGGGATAATATGGGAGTGGAAATCGACGGTCGGCAGTTACACCATCTTCGCTTTGCCGATGACACCATCCTTATAACACCAATCATTAGCCAAGCGGAACGTATGCTTGCCGACTTTGATAAAGCCTGTGGAAAGGTTGGTCTTCGACTAAATGTCACAAAAACGATGTTCATGAGAAACAGATTGGTTTCGTATGCCCCATTCACGCTCAACGGAGCGAATATCTTCGAATGCTTCAGTTGCATCTGTCTAGGTAGGGAAACCAATACGATGAACGATCCAGAGCTGAGCAGAACTGCTGAGCGAGCGGCTTAAGGAGCTTTCAAGAGCATCGAGGATGTGGTGAAGAGAACAAAGAACACCCAACTCCGCGCCCATCTTTTCGACTCAACAGTACTTTCTGCCCTAACGTACGCGTCAGAAACCTGGTCGCTGCGTAAGCAGGATGAAAGGTCACTCAGCGTTATCGAACGCGCAGTCGAAAAGACGATGCTAGGAGTACCCCATTCCACACAAGTAAGGGATAGGATCTGAAGCTGCGACCTATGGCAACGATCAAAAATCGACAGGTCGAGAGCAGAGGGAAGAATCCTCGAAACTGGCGCGTCAAATAGTCACTTCAAATGGTTACGAAAGTGTAGCTTTTCGGCATAGGCATAGAGGAAAACTCACGCCCCAGAGCGATAACTCTAGCGAAGACAAGGCTCCGGTTCTCTTGCCCTTTATTTCAAACGAAATAAGTGCAGCCATAAAACGTTGCTTAATAACGGCCGGTAGAAAGAATTCCGTAATAGTGATAGAAATACCATCCACATTCTAAGACGTCAGCTAGTTCGCAACCGCCTATATGACCGTCTGCGTACAACGAAAGAGTGCATGGTTTGCCCAAACGGAAAAAAAAACAGCGATTGCATGAGTTCGGGTACAGTCTATCCGATCTCTTGTAAGGCGTGCGGAAACGAATACGTTAGCAAAACGGATGGACCGCTCTGCGTCCGCATGAAAGAACACCTAGTTGGTAAATCTAAATTAAAACAAAATACTCCACTAGGCGCGCATAGGATGCAGGAACACAAGAGAGAAGATTTTGAAGTAGAAGTCACTAACATCACGCACTAATCGAAAACATCAGCGCGTAAAACTTTTGGAGTGTTCTGGATCAATTCCAAAAATCCAAAAATGAATCACGAGGAGTGTCTTGTCATCATGCGTGACCTGGTGCCATACCTCAGGCTAATCCAGTGACCTGAAACAGACACAGTTCTCGCCCATGTATTACTCTGTGCGGCTGCTATCCACCAACTAACTTAAATAATTACAACAAATAAACGGTAGGTGTTTAAATGAAGCTGTTTCCTATGCGAATACAAATTTATTTGTTAAGTTTTATCTGCTGGGGTTATGAAAGTGTTTGGCTGAGTAGATCGTATCCCATTTTGACCTTTCCAAGCTCTGTAGAAGGCGAAACCGCCGAAACGTCAGCTATTGTATCCTAATAAATTCTATAATAACAACCTCGTGTCTGCTTATTGAAGAAAAACATCGACTAATTAAATTTTGGTCGTCAGATTTCTGCAAAAAAGAATACATGTTATTATGAGAAGCTTTTGTTCTCTTCCACTAGCTTCTCAACAAGATCGCTCTTCAAAAATTTTATCCCAAAAATTTTCCCGATCGGTTCTTTACCTTGCGCCCATTATCTACGACTATCTTTTAATTTAGGTCTTGGTTCGGCAGTGGCTGGGGGTTTTTGGTCTCGTTTGTGAACGTTGTTGAATTCTTCCCAAGTATACTCTCTCTGGTATCCTATAATAAATCCGCTATAGCGTTCCCAGCTCTTCACCAAAAAGCAAAGCCTTAGTGGATTAGAGGGAGGTTTTATCAGAGTAGTCTGGCACCGATTGGTCTACTCCGGAGGAATGAAAAGTTAGGTTGGCATCAGTGCTTGCAACCACTGCAGTTCGCGCACCTATTCAACAAGGCTTTAAATTTCTGATGGCTGTACACGCAGTAGTATTTTGACTCTAGGTATCATCAACTCTGAACTTCTTCCCTTTTTTTTCCAAAAATGGTGAGAATAAATTGTCATCAAGTTTACTCAATCAAATGTTTTTGCTTGTTTCCTCGATCTCACCATAAACCTGAGTTTTAATTACGTCAAAAATAGCCTTAAAAAATAAACCCTCTAGATTACTACATTAGCTGTCCAGTTTGTAAATTAACCAAAATCGCCAATGTGCTACCATGCAGAACTGTTGCAAGCCTCCAACCAAATTAACGTTTCGAGATATGCTGACGACTTCAGTGCGACGCTGAAAACATTCTTTTTTCCGTTCATTCAGGGTGTTGGCGCTTTTTTATGTTGACCGAAAAAAGCTGTCCACTTCTCTGAATTACTACGAGAGCATGATGTTGGCAGAAAAGTATATATAAGCGCTATTCAACAAGGCTTTGAATTTCTGATAGCTGTACACGCATGGTCGTCTAGTGTTTCTACACCTTCGCCGTTTTCGGAGCTGCGATGACCCAAGTCTCTGGTCCGCAGCTGGTCATTGTCGCGATGTAGGCGTTCGTATTCAGGTCGAATTCACTGGAGGAAGCACCGCCCGTGTGAAAAACTTTACGTAACAGTGTCCTTTTATGCATGGCGGATGTTGATGAATTTCCCATCCCATATGATGTGATTTTTTTGGAGAACAATTCATCCTGTAAAAGTCGGTATGCCATAGTTGGCACATATCGTGGCAATCTACGAAGAAATAACGATTTTTATTAGAAATCAGCAAAAGTAATCAATATATTCGTGAACTATTAGTATTTAGCAAGCACGGGATTTATTTAAAAAATCGCTACACCTCATCTTTAATGGGCTCTGGTAGTTTGTTTACCTCGGTAGGCTACTTTTTGGAACGACACCACTTAGCTTTCTCGTTTCGTAGATGTTTTCTTATCGCATTTTGCAAGTGATTAAATAGCCTCTCCGCCTTTATCCCTGCATGCTATTACACAATGCTGCACAATACATATAAGGCCAAGATGATTGAGTATTCTCTTGGTAAAAAGTACTTTTGGTTGTCTTTCTTAGTTGTTTTTTTGGAAGCCTGAAAAGTGAATTCTGAAATTTATTCCCATTATTGCTTTAACGAAGTTAACATTAATACGCTTTCAGTTCACAAGGTGAACGCCTCTTTCGGAATCAAAAAGGCAGACGTTGAAGAGCAACAGAAACTTTTTGTGTTCGAGGTCCTCAGCCTATTTGAGATTTAATTATTAATTATATCCATCCACATGATATTCTTATTTGAGGATCTCTCCGTTTGGGACTCACGGTTTCAGGAGCGCGTGAGACAAATGACGTTGTTTCTCACGGAGACGTGTCGCAGTAAATAAATTCACTTTCTTTTTTTCTTTTTTTTCTGTACACCCCAAAATTTTCTTCCAATAGTCGATCTCTCACATACTTGTAAAAAATAGACGACTCATCCTTCTTGAAGGTGTTATGTTAGAACTAGTAGAGATTGTTCTCGTCTCATAAAATACAAAAAAAAAACAGTAGGAGTAAATGATGGACTGTTGTAAGAAGTGTCAAGATGTAAAACTGATTGAAGCAAAGTTTCTCACAAAATGAGATTCTGTTTAGAGGTTCTAGAAAACAACCACTTTTTGAATTGGCTTTTGGTGCAAGAATTCGACCTCGCCTTCGCTCACCCTTACGACGTCTGTCCAATAGGACTCATTCACTATGCAAAGATCCCATCGTGGATTTGGCTGAGCAGGTTAACTTAATTTTTCAATGAGGTTCAACGAAGTAGAAGTATCCAATGAGAGGGTTACTATATGCTTCGTTTGACTTTGCAGTGGCGGTATGAAGGATTTCATTGCATACTACATGGGAGCGCCGACGATACCAAGCTATGTACCTCGTAAGTCACAAAGATTCCTTATATCCTTAAAAGTTTAGCGTTTTGGTGCAAGAATTTAGCATCGATAATGGAAAGCAGCGATCAGATGAATTTCGTGGAAAGAGTGAAGAGTTTTGTTGGACACGCATTGACTATCCCTCTATGGAAAAGGTTATTTCAAAGCAATAAGTAGAATTTGGAGTTTTATGAATAAGAATAAGATCACCGCAACTATTTTAAAGCTTAATTTTATATTTATTTAGCATGTCTGTGTTAGGAACAAAATTTATGTAAGTGCGGTAAAAGCGTAGACGGATCGTCCACCATACACAAGGTATTTGGCTCGACAGCCCTTCAAACGAGGAATTCCACTTTTCTGGACCGGCACATTGGTTACAGATTTGTCTAGAAAGGCAAAAATGCTGAGATAAAATAGGCCACTACAAGACGTTTTGCGTAGGCCGAGTTTTTATTCAGTTACTTCGGTTCGTGATTGAGTCGAGTTCATTGCGTATCCCTAAGAAAATGCTCAGCTCCTAGCTCTAAAAAACCTATAATTTTAACGTTTCTGCGAGCAATATTGAAATGTAATATGATGTAGATACAACCTATAAATTTCTCCAGTCAGTTTTGATTTGGTAGAACAATTCACAGTTTTCTTTACATTAGAATGCTTTCCGACCGTGAGACGGAACTTTTTCGCAATCTGATTGGTCCGAACTTTCCCGATATCGTCGATGTTGCCAAAGAATGTCCACTGGTGAAGCTTACAAATTCTTTCTATTGCAGAACATTTTAGTTTATTTTCTCAAGAGCCCATGTTCCTTTTACCTCAAATATTCTAATAATTTCAGGTAATGGTAAACTCTAACGAACTTTACGAGGCGCCAAGACCAACACTGTCGAAAATTGTGAACATTGGCGGTGTGGGCATGGAATTTAAGGAGACCAATCCTCTACCTGCTGTATGTCCTTTCATTAACATTAGTTATCTGGTTAACACAGGTGACAATGTGCATTAGTTTCTATGCAGGCGTAGACTGCTACGGATGGCACACAGCATTTTCAACGAATTTGCTTTTCGCTAGTTTCTTTCATTTCACGGATTTTCCCACCTCCTACTTTTATCCGCAGATAGCTTCTCCAACGCTGTTCCGTGAGAAGCTGCATTATACATTGAAAATTATACAGAATGTGCTTTTAAGCGAGCTTTTTCGTCGTTCTACAGAGAGCGTTGCTGTTAAACAGACTGTAATGATATCTCGGTTGTGCAGAACGCAATAAACGAAGAGGACATGACTCTATCTCTGGCACAAATGTAACATAGAGTTTCTTGATAATTGATTGCTTTTTGTGCCAACAGAATCGCGCAAACATCGTTGTTAACAAAAACGCCGCTCAGTGCCTTTTTTTCGGGTGCACAATAGACCACGCATTTAAACGTTAATGCAGTGCGTAGCGAACGAGAAATTAAGTGTCGTCCAATGTGACAATGGTCAAACAACAGAAACAACGTGTTGTCGCAAATATGTTGATGAAGTCATTCGGCTATGTTCAACAATTAATTCTAGGAGTTCCAACGAATAATAGACGACGGTGTGGGATTGGTGGTGTTTTCCTTTGGCTCCGTAGTTCCTAGCCACAAGATGCCAACTCTATGGAAAAAATCCTTCCTCAATGCCTTCAGAAGCTTTCCAGAACATCATTTCGTCATGAAATATGAAGGAACAGACTTGCAAGGTGAAGCGTTAGACTTCTGCTTGTGTTTGATGGTTTCTCTCATTTCTCAACTATACCATGCAAAAGTCTCTACATGCTTTCTACTTTACATTAACTTTCCTCTTCTTTGTGAATTTTTTCCTTTCATCTAATTGCTCCAGATCAGCTTCCTCCAAATGCGCACGTGTTCAAATGGTTGCCGCAAATCGACCTTCTAGCGCATAACAAAACCAAAGCATTCATTTCCCATGGAGGCTACAACAGTTTACAGGTTAGCGTAGTGGTCTGAAATAAGAAGAAAGACCTTACAAATCTAAGGTTTAAACAAACTTCGAATGCTCATTTCTCCTCCAATTATTTCTCTCTGTTTCCTCATGTTTCTATGCATTTCTGATCTCACTTTCTTCCTTTGCCTTTTTCTCATCATGCTTTAAATTTCTTTGCTTAATTAACAACAAATTTCATCATCCGCTATTTGTTGCGGTGTCGCAGACGCTCTTCCGAGTTCATCTGCACCAGAACTTCCTATATTTTAAGAGAGTTGAATATTCTTGCCTTTGGAATAGTCAAGGCAACAGAACCAATATAAACATCTTTCACAAAGGGCTACGAGGTCTCCCAGAAAGCATTTCCGACTTTATTCGTCGATTTCTGATGTATAATTGGTTGTACCAGGTTGGAACCACTTTGCGGAGCAGCAGACTCATATCCATATTTATTAGATAGCTTAATGCCGGTTATATACAATGTAACTCAATGTTATTGCATTTTGTTGACTAACTGACAACAGCTTTCTGTGACAGTGGTTTTCTAGGTTCCAAGAAAACTATGGTCGATGGTCTCATTCGTCGAGCATGGTAAGGTAGCCACAGGTTTTCGAATCAAATTTAGTTTTAGGAATTTTTCTGGGTGCTCATTGCAACTTTGTGCAGAATGTCCCTTGTCCTCGTCTGGAATACAATTTTTAACGCGTGTCCCAATGAGAGCAACATGCGAGCCATTTATATTGCTTGAGAAGAGCAGTCTTTTGTTTGAGTTTCCACACATAAAATTTTTTTGACTCGCACTTCATTAGAGGTGTTCCGCAAGTGTTTCTAAACCCAAATCTAATTTTTCTAGCCTCTCCGTTGGGAGCCCATAGATCTGCTTCTTTTATCACGTTCAAATAACCACCGTACATGGCAACTGGTCATTTCCAATCATTTTCTATTTCACGGCTAACACTAGAATTGAAGCTAACTGTGAACTGCAAGATCTTTAGCAGATCTTAACCAGATATGGCCATAAGTGCTGCAGATCGTTTCTACATCATTACGCAAGTGCACCTAACCATGGAAAAGTGGATTTGAGTTTTAGAGCACTCTCTTCCCAGCTCCATCCCGATAGCCGAAGTGGACACAAATTTGCATCGACGGAATAGTGAAATAGGATTGCAAAGCGAAATATTCGGCTTGATTCAGCATATAATGCAAGTACAACGGCATGAAACCTTTATGAAAATGGAGAGTTAATATTTGAAAACACGATCTGAAGTGGCCATATAAAAGGAACGAAACGAATGCGTGCGATTTGCAAATTTTGTATGAATATGAAATGAGCGTTTCTTCTCTCAAGTTGTTCAACGGCATGCAATAATCGATAGTCTGTTCAATGACTTTCTTCTTTTTTCAGGAAGCGATCATTGCTGGTGTTCCCTTGATAACCATAGCGCTGTTCGGTGACCAGCAGAAGAATGCGAAGTTGGCTGAGAAGCACGGAATTTCTGTGAATATTAGAAAGAACAGCCTTACCGCAGACGCTATCGTCAATGCGCTTAAGAAGTTATTCAATGACCATAGGTTAGTCTGCCGCCAAATTTTAAATATTAGAGCATCATCTTTGGTTTCTCGCTTAAAGTGTGCCTGCTTTTTTTCTGTAATTTTTCGCAGTATATCGTTACCTTCTTGGCCAGCTTCTACGAATTATAGATTCTATTTTCACTGCGCTGCATTCATTCGACCCGTACTCTAGCATCCAACATAGGCAAATGTCTTCAGATGAGTTCAGATGCTGCTTGAGTATTGTGTCCTTATTTATCAGTGTTAGTGAATGCTGGTCGATTCGATTCTCTCTGGTACACTTGGGTGCGTGTGGCGCAGTGCTCGGAGGCGCCCTGCGACGTACGCGTAGGATCGGTTCCCATGCCAGTGACGCACCAACGCCTCCATCCTTACGGCGTCGGCAAACTGCTACCAGATTTATCTGGGAAGATAGCAGCATTGGGTCGTTGCATCGGTAGGCCACCGCAAGTCATTGTAAAGGCCAGATATGCATTCAACCACCTCCAACGATACTTGATGAAGCGGAATGCATGGCACATCCCTCAGGAATTGATCAACGCTGATAGCTTTATCCTTTACCCTTTATCCTTTATTTATTCTGGTACCCTTGTATACCCGTCATAGAACGTTCCGAAATCCGCACTACAGTCTGTCACTAGCGTTTATGGACCGGTTTTCCAGACACATCTGCCAGCTCGACCCAACGACTTTGCGTTTATTGTTGCACTGCACCTCTATTCTCAGAGAGATCCTAGGATCCACTCCATTTACTTCTGTACAGGTCGACAAGTTATCTATGATTTCAAAATGAATGAGTGCACATTGATAGGTTAAGCCGATATCAGAGGAAAGTGGGTTTTAAAATATTATTACGTTTTGTGCTGGCTGATAATGATAACGAGTACTGCAGGATAAATCATCCAGAGAGAAACGAATGAATATTAACAGTTGATCAGAACCAGCAACCATCCTGTACAAAAGGGCGCTACGGGGTGAAGTTATTTCATTCGAGCGGCGCTGCACTGAAGAAGATCCGTCTTGGTGGGATTGCGAAGATGCCGCATCGAGGACGTGAACAGCTGTGAACCATCGACATGGATCGTTGGCTCTGATAAGAAAGAAAACGTCGAAACGTTGGCCGAATAAGCTTTTCTATCGACTTCATGTTAGCCTGTCCATGGAAGAGTGTTACCCGTGGTCATTCCAACGACCGATTTTCTATTAACCCCGGATTTTGTAATTCAATATTCTTTTGATGAGCAACTATGAGGTTGTTACTTTATTCTTTATTCATGAATAAGCTGACGTTTCGGTAGATTTCAACTTCTGCAGAGTTTCGAAAAATCAAGTTGACTCAACACAAAATACGCATCACCATCCTCATCGCGCACTCACCGTTTTCCATGAATCTTCCACTGATTTCCCGTGGGCACCAACAGCACAGAGTTCACATGGAAGGGTAATACGCCTTTCACATTAAAATAACAGTCTTAAATGCCGTGTGAGATTACGCGAGATTACGACGCATTCTTCCCTCGTGTTTGTTCGTCAAGAGAACAGTGAATTATTCGTTCAATGCCAAGGTTAATGCGCCACCAAGATACTTCCGATTTGTAAAAAAAAGCACTTCCACTAAGGCAGAAGATCGTACAAACTCAACAGACAATGCACTTTCCCCACAGCTTCCTAGAAGTGGTTCCGAACTTCATCAAACGAAGACGATACACGATGTATGCGGACTAGCAACGGAAAGCCACGGAGTGCTGGACATCGAAATGTGAATGCTACACGCCTGTATACGAAGCAAACAAGAAAATATGCTTGCCAACATTGAAGAACTGCGTGACGAATGAATACCATTGTGGCCAGCATTTGGAGGACCGCCCATATTGGAGATAGTGGGTGGGTTAGCGTTGATATGCAACCCTACAAATCCAATGCTTAAGTAAATTTGTGGAGAAAATTCGAAGACCTTTTTTAGTAAATCACATAACGCAGACTGAAGCTGGTATAGAAACACCGCTAACGAAGATCAAACACATCACAATAAAAAATATGTCAGAAAAGTCAAGGTTTAACGTGTTAGGAGGCATAGCTCTTTCTGACGGAGGGCGCTCGCTATTAGGATTGGGCCGAAATTTCTCACCGTCTGAACTCATTTCTAAGGTATCCATACGTAGGGTGGTATGTAATTTGCATGAACTTCAAGATAGACCCACAACGAAGCTAGAGTTGAAGAGCTAAATACGAGCAAACGAAAAGAAGTGTGGGCATTACCAGTACCATCTCTTCCTCAACGGTTCTTTAGCCAATACCCCAATAATGAAGCCAACATTAAGGGAGGGCTTGGGGTACGAAAGCTGCTAGAATTGAAAAATATTAGACAATCCGTTAGTGATAACGGTGGAGTGTTTGCAGTAATTCCTTATCAGTTAAATGCTGAAATAACGGAGAAGCATCCTGAAGATGCTTTCTTTAATCGCAGATTATCTCAGAAAGAATTTGAATGTCAATACTAAAACTTGAACAATGAATATGTCGAAATAGTAAAGACAGCCTGTTTAAAACCAACAGTTATCACTCAACTCAAAGTTGGCGTACCAAAATGTTCCATCTTCCACTTACTGATCAGAACTCATAGGTTGTTACAACCACAACGTTGCTGAGATATTTGCAAAACTCTGGACCGCAGGTGTCTATGGTGGGGAACGAACGCGCTATTGTCCTTTCCGGGGAGTAACGCGTTCACCACCACACCATGCGGGTCCTTTGTTTCGCACGTCTCTCAGCTATTTCTATCGATCTTTTTGCCACAGCAATCACCCGTCAGCGGGGTTGATCTGGGGAGCGCAAATCGGCATAGAACCCAGTTAAGCTATGGCTGTAGTTGAAATCACAATGTTTAACGTTTTGTTTTCTGCCTTCTATAATTTTCATAACTGGGTTCTATGCCGATTTGCGCTCCCCAGATCAACCCCGCTGACGGGTGATTGCTGTGGCAAAAAGATCGATAGAAATAGCTTAGCTTAACTGGGTTCTATGCCGATTTGCGCTCCCCAGATCAACCCCGCTGACGGGTGATTGCTGTGGCAAAAAGATCGATAGAAATAGCTGAGAGACGTGCGAAACAAAGGACCCGCATGGTGTGGTGGTGAACGCGTTACTCCCCGGAAAGGACAATAGCGCGTTCGTTCCCCACCATAGACACCTGCGGTCCAGAGTTTTGCAAATATCTCAGCAACGTTGTGGTTGTATTTCGCTTACTTAGTAACCTGCCATAAAAATTATAGAAGGCAGAAAACAAACCGTTAATCATAGGTTGTTATTCATGCTTAAACTTGCCATTAACTGTGTAGACGGGCCAACAACGTGGCTTTTAACCCAAATACTCCCATTAGAGCGTTGCCCAAACTGCTCAAACTTCAGATAATCTGAGAGGTATTACGCATAAATGAGAGTAATGGCAATGGGACAGCAATTGGCACCAAGCATTGCCATTGCATTTCTGCCTAAGGTGGAAGGACCAGTAACCGTTCTCTGGCCGGCGGCTCTTCTATAGATATATAGATGATTGTTTTATCATCTGCTCCATACAACAGGAGATAGATAAATGTTTTTGAGCAGTCAAAGTACAATACGTGTACAAGAGAGAAACCGAATGGAAACTAGGTTCCATTTTAAACGTTTAAATTGAACTATCCGAAAACGGCTGCAATACAAAATGATATCGAAAGCCAAGCAGTAAAAACACACCGGATCATTACTGCTCCTCTTACCCTTACACGCAAAAAAGCGCTTGTAAGAAACATGTTTCGAATAGCCACCAGCGTGTGCGGAGGAAGACGGCAAAGGGAGGAATCATGGAAATTGGGGAAGCAAGTAGCCATTTCTAATGGCTAAGAAAATGTCGTTTCTCGGGATAGGTGTAGAGAAAAACCAGTGCGCCCAAATGACAACGCTAGCGATAATAAGGCCCCGTTTACCCTGTCCTTCATTTCAAATGAAATAAGTGGAGCTGCAAAACGTTGCCTAAGAAGGATCGGTCTAGAGAATTTAGCCATAATAGTTAAAATGCCACCGAAGTGCTAAGACGCCAGCTAGTTCGTAGCCGCCTGGATGACCGCCTATATACAACAGAAAACTGCATAAATTGCGCCAACGAGAGGGACGGTGGTTGCACGAGTTCGGGTACAGTCTATCTGATCTCTTGTAAAGCGTGCGGGGAGGAATACATTGGCCGAACGGGTAGACCACTCTGCGCCCGTATAAGAGAACACCTAATCGATAAACTTGAAGTTAAACCAAACACTCAACAAAGCGCGCATGGGATACAGAGACATAACGGGGGAGATCCTGAAGTAGAAGTTGCTGTCTCGCCTAGGAATCGATAACCTCAGTGCGCGGAAATTTCGTAGCATTTTGAATAAATTCTAAGAGTGGGAAAATAAACCGCAGAGGAAAATGCCTCGCAATCACGCGTGGTCTCACACAGTATTTAGGACTGATATTTTAATGTGAGAGCGACAATGAGCCACCACGTGAGCTTCTTAGTAGAAGACTCATAGAAAGTGGTGAGTATGTGAGGAAGCTACTTTTTTTTTAACATAAATGAAATCTTGGTTTCCTTTTTTTCTGTTTTGGAGGTGTTTGGCTGAGTAGATTGCACTCAACTTGAAAATCCACTGAGACGTCAGTTTGTTCATGAATAGAGAATAAAGTAGCAACCACGTGCTCGCGCATCACGGTTATCGACAATGAGTTATCGATGATTATTGCCATCGTTATAACAGAATACGGTGACTCCGTGCAATCTTCTTGCCGAAAACCAAAATAAAATTCGTTTCGTGAAAAATTAGAAAGATGTTCAGCGCTCATCACCACGGAATGCGGATCCTTCGTTTCGCCTTCCTCTCAGCTAGTTCTATGTAGTAGTGCCATCAGCACTCACTCGGTAATGGTATTGATCACTATGTATTAGGTTTGTAAAAACGAAGTTGTTATGGAGGCAGATTATAAGATTAGATATTTACAAACCATTAATCGATGTGGTCCATCCGAGCTTGTGGTCACTAGATCGTATTGACGAATTTATCGAGGAGTGTGACGTTCGAACTTCGAATAAGTTCAAACTGATATTGTTTGTCTTATCCTTTAAGTCATTACGATTGACGTGTGAAGCTATAGTGCAAAAATCACACAACTCTTCGACAGAGTTGGCAGCAAATGACGAGCGATCAATGATGGTAGGATCTAAAAGAGCGTTAATCTCAAACGCAAAAGCCGTTCCAGCAGTTGAAAACTTTCGTACCAATTGGGGTTATCGATCAACACTTTTATCTTACAGGGTTTTTGTTGAAGGTAAGATCATCTGAGCAGCATTTGGGCTTTTAAGCCTTAACTAAAAGCATTCGTTATAAATGGTTTGTATTTAAGTTACACGCAAAATATCAGGCGACTATCAAGCATGGTGAAAAAGAGACCAGTGAAGGCTGAACATCTTCTGGTGGCTTGGGCGGAATTCGTTGCTGAATTCAAAACTCTCGAAAACTTAGTTCCTGCCGG
Organism: Angiostrongylus costaricensis; assembly: GCA_900624975.1. Lineage (NCBI taxonomy): Eukaryota > Metazoa > Nematoda > Chromadorea > Rhabditida > Metastrongylidae > Angiostrongylus > Angiostrongylus costaricensis. The sequence continues at coordinate 44,250 of UYYA01000177.1, read as the reverse complement.
CAGCAACCTTGGTTTTCTCCAATACCATTCAATTGATGTTATTGGATTCTTGTTCATTGTTCTAGTTTCAATTCTCTTCGTCGTGTACAAGTTCCTACTTTTCATTGTTACGAAGCTATACCGTTTAACATTTCATTCTAGGAAGCAAAAAGAAGCATAGCAAATGTTTTGGACATTTTGTGAAAGCCATGCCTAGAAAACTAATGACAAAACACCTGCTCAATAGCTTTGCGAACTTTTTGTGGTTTATATCAAGGGTCTTCATTTAATATTATGATAAAGTATTAACACAGCTGCTCCCGTTCGGTAGAAGTTGAAGGATTTTTAGGAGTTCCAAGGGGTCGTGATTTGGCAGGCATCATGTTTCACCGCATGGGGATCTGAAAAATCTTGCTGTGTTCACATCGTAATGTCCTTGCAAGCAATATTTCGCTACAAAGTATTTAATCATTTTCAGGGATATTGGAAGCATAAATAATTCCAATGAGAAAGTAGTTCATCTGGTGAACCCTATGAATGTGTTCTGGTAAGGATAATGTAATAGATCTGCAAGATTCTATTGTTTTTTTTGGTAATCGAAGACACGTTTGGAAAGCGTTTTGATGTCGTGCATACCCGCCATTGATTTTCCAAGTCTAGAGTTCTAAAATCTCATTCAAAACAAACAGGTCAGTCGTGTCAAGCAGATGCAAGGGTTTATAGAGGAGTGGTGCTGACATTGGAAATAAAGTTAGCAGTGGCCCTAGAGTACTTTGTATTATCTAGCAATTTCAATAGTTTCTATGCGAATCGAACCAACTGGTTGAATCTAAGTGTTTTCATTGCTTGACGTCCGCGATGTGATAGATTGTGACGGGATTTGGATGGTATGAAAATACAGAATATGGATACACTCCGAGTAGATTCAGAGCCGACCGTCTGAAGAACTAACGCTTCACCCATCAGCCGCTTTCTTGGTCTTGACACGTGGCTTTGCGAATGAAAGGTCTACATTGGTTGAAAAATCAGCGGTAAGGAGTTGGAGCATAGACGGTAGAATGCAAGACGTTGGCATATACTGCCCAATCCGCTTAGTTCTCATAGTCTCCAAGCTCTTCGCTCGAATAACCCTTAGCAGAACTGATGAAAGGACAGGTTCGTTGAAGAGATAAGCATACGAGAAAGCCGGATTTCGAAAAAGTTAAGATGGACAATATTTATAAGAAAACAGAATTACCTCAATACCTTCTTGTATTATTAAGCGAACGGTTGATAAAGTTTATTGGGATAATGTTTCGACGACTTTGTCTTCCTCAGAGCTTATAGTCCGAATAGATGGTCCACAGTCGTTCGTCCTCTTGGAGTGATGTCTTCGTCGACGTATCGAGTCGAAAGTTTTAAAGTAAAGCACCACTTGAATAAAATAATCTCGCTCTGAAAAAAGTAATATGACTTTTGCCGACTTAAAAATAACTTAGGCCACGAGCAATGATGAGAAAATCGGCCAACACGTCCGTAGTTCTGCTTCGACACTGGTCAGCCAACCAAGTCTCTTATCCCTCTAGACTCGGGAATTGTTAGCAGACTGGTCTTCGAAGCTATTTTCTATGAAAAAAGGCTGGTGACCATTTGCTGTGAAGTCATAAAAGCTTTCTAGCACTGCTAACATTTCCAGGTTTCCAGAGGGAATTAACCTGACTGGTGTTCAGCGAAATTTGTAAGGAATACCAGAATACTGAGACATCGGCGGAACCTATATATAGATAAGAAAAGTTTCGTTGATGATAGATCCGAAAAGTTAACAAATAAGACTAGAAAAGGCAAATAAGATTAACTAAAAACTCGGCTAACTAAACTAAAACTAAAGTAAATAGTAACACAAAATAGGTGCTGAAATCCGTATGATTTATGACGCAGAATCTTGTAAAAAAATTAGAAAATAATCAAGTACAAATATATATGTGCATTATGTATAATATATCAATGCTTATAAATGAAGTATATTTGTACATAATAAATAGATGTGTAGATGCCAGACATGGAGCAATTACACCACCATAAAACGCAGTGAAATGAAAATGGTTAAAAAGTCACCGTAAAAGAATGGAAGGCAGCGGCTCAGCATATAGTTGAGTCGATTTCTATCCATGGAAACGACTAGTGATTTTTAAGAAGAAAAATAGAAGCGGATATTCATAATTTACCTACTTGGATACTTGGACGGTCCGTCTTCACGAGTTGTGACCCCAGCAAATATGCCATTCATTTCTTACCTTCGCAGTCGTCGTCCATAGTGGTGGTTTTCTTCGAGCATGGTGGTGCGTGGGAGTCTCATACCGTGATCTATAAAACAACTGCAACTGAGGATATGGTTGACTAACTTTGTTCACGAACACGTCCGCACAATGTGTAGGTGGCCGTCCTAAGAAACATTGGATATGCGTAACACTGGACATATTGAAAGAAATTATGTTCAGACTGAAAACTGTCTACCACAGCAAAACACATCTAGGTAGTAGCAACCATTGCGTACACTAGAGCTAGACGGAGCTGCATTACTTGTTCCATGTATCCTTTCTTCAAACACGGCGCTAATTTCTTGCCATTCCTTGCAGAACTTCCAGAAATCATTATTTCAGGAGATGTCGACAATTTCGGTGCTTATGTTTTATGCCTATACACTTATCAGATCCCAATCATCTTAATAGGGACGCTTACCGAAGAGATGCAATCTTGCCTTATCCCTTACAGATCTACGAACAACGCCACCCGGTTATGATAGGATTCAGTTACGACCAATGACGTGATTATCTGTTTGCGCTGACGAGTGAGTGATTACGATATCGGAGATCCAAATCAGATGCTGTGGCAATTTAGATGAGCCGACGGCGCAGTTGGTCAAGATGAGTAGTGTAATCATTCGAAATACTCTAACCACTAAGTAATAACGAAAAATAACTAAATGGATCGCAACGACCTATTAATCTTAACACATCTGCGACGAATGACACCTATAGTTGTCATATTGAAGTTGCCAGAGTGGCCGATATGAATCCCGTAAGTTTCTTTTTTTCGGTGGTTAGTTTCGGTGCGTAAAAATCTTCCCGTATACTTCTTGTAATCAGTCGATAACTTATCCAATGCTGATGATGTGACGTGCGCTGTCCATGGGAGGGATGTCTTCCTAACAATTTTAACTTATTATTTACTGCCTACTCTTTTTAACAGCAGGGTATACATTGTGAAATATAACTTTAATGGTGCTGAGATATTTGCAAAACTCCGGACCGCAGGTATATGCGGTGGGGAACGAACGCGCTATTGTCCTTTCCAAAGAGTAGCGCGTTCACCACCACACCAAGCAGGCCCTTCGTTTCGCCTTCTCTCGGTGCCTCGTTTCGCCTGCAAATATCTTCCTAACAATTTCTTATTTTCTGGCAAGGAACCATTAATGTGGAAGAGAATGTGCTCTCTAGAGAAAACTGCCAATGGAAAGGTGCAGAAATGCCTATGCCTCGAAGGACTGGCAACTCATGCGGTGTGTAGCATCATTTTTGACAAGCAATTGGTTATTTTCCAATTTCCAATCACTGTTATGACCTTTGGGTATTATTTGAAATGATATGGAATCAGAATTAACAGGAAAACATCATAATGTTCCTTGCAGAACTTACACAACTTCATGAATTGCCGGCAGCAGTATGACTGCGTAGTGGACGAGTGTTTTTTCCTTCACACACAAGAGTTGTTTACGAGCTAAAAATATGGGAGGAGTCTAGGAAAACATAGAGGATAGGTAGAAGAGGCGCAAAAATTCATTCAAAACCCAAAGAAGAATCGATTTATAGGAGTGAAATCACAACACACAACAAAAAGAGCGTGTTCCCATGAATACTTCCACAGTGGGCGAAGTGACATCTACAGGTTGCACAGCGAAAAACTGGGTATCGTAAGCCCACAAAAGTGCGAAATGATATTGCGTCTCGACAGTTTTAACTGGTAAGATCACGCGAACATTCGATCAATCTAGATGGGATGGAATTTAAATCACTGTGAGGGAAATTTCATCTCGAACATCCAGTGAACCTCGTTATGAATAACCAGTGATTTAATGGGAAACCCACTCTGGGTTAACCATAATGGTGCTGAGATATTTGCAGAACACCGAATCGCTGGTGTCTCTGGTGGAGCCCGAACACGCAATTACTCTTGCCGGGGGCTAACGCATTCACTACCGCACCACACGAGTCCTTCGCTTCGCTTTCTCTCCACCTTATTTTTGGCCTATGGTGCTATCAGCAATCACGAGTCAGGAGGATTAATCTGGGAAAGCCAAGTTGAAGGCGACACCAGCGTTCCAGAGTTTTGCAAATATCTCAGCATTACCGTGGTTGTATTTCGCATAATACCCTGCCGTGAAAATTGTAGCAGGCAGCAAATAAAAAGTTTACAAAGAGGATTTGGTTTAACTTTCATTTACTATCTATTCGTCTTTTGACCACGGAATTTTATGTGAAATGCAACCACAATATTGAGGCATGAGCAAGACTCTGAGCTCTAGGTGAGCTTCGAACTCTCTACTACCCAAAAAATGGGCAGTAGAAAAAGCCAACCGTTGTGATTTCCTACCATTTCAGCTCAGCTGGGTTCAAAACCGATTTTTGAACCGCAGATAATTGCCATTGACGGTGATTCCTTACAGCACTGCTAGGGTAAAACCTAGCCGAGAGAAAGACAAAGCAAGTGCCTCGATTGTGGTCTAGGAAAGAGGATCTTGTTTAGCTTATTGGCAATAACTTGACGTCTAAAGGAGTCAGAGCTAAATTGGTGTTGCAATAGGTATGAATGTACTAAGGTCATTTTTTCCCATCTGTTCCAAATGGCCTGGAGAGACTGAGGCTTAGATAGCTTTTGAGACGAGGCCCAACCAAAGACCACGTCTGCGTTGCACGGCGCCTCTAATCATTGCGCTGCACGGGCTCCTATATACCCATAGAATAATTGAACAACGCTCCTTCTACAGAGAACTTGAGATCTCAACTAATGAAGCGCTTTAAACATCGAAAAATTATGGATAGTACCCAGGATCGACTTTCTATTAACCTCGGCATTGATCAAGTAATTCTTCGTATTTTTGTTGAGCAAACGCGAGGTGTTATTATTCTTTATTCACGAACAAGCTGACGTCGCGGCGGATTTCGCCTTCTTCAGAGCCTGGAAAAGTCAAGTTGATAGCAATCTACTCGGCCAGACGCCTCCATAACCAAACAAAGAAACTCTAAACCAAGATTTAAATCACATTGAACACAGCTTTGCACACTCACCGCTTTCAATGAGGTTTCCACTAAGTATGTCACGTAGAGACCAACCGCACAGAAATCACATGGAAGCATAACGTGCCCCTCCCATCAGAATAGCAGTCTTATATACTGCCCAATATCACGCGTGATAATGAGTCATTCTTCCCTGCGGTTCATTTTCGGATTTCTGGAATTAATCCAGAATGCCTCCAGAGTTTTTCGCGCCTGTGTTCTTGATTCGCGTGCGAGGATCGTGACACATACTTCGAAGTCGTCCCCGTTATGTCTCTGGGTCCTATGCGTGCCTTGGTCTATGTTTGCCGGCTAGGTGCTCTTTTATGCGGACACAGAGGGGTCTGCCCGTTTCGCCGATGTATTCGTCACCGCACGTCTTACAAGATAAACACTATACCCGAGCTCATGCAATCACCGTCTCTACCACTGGGGCAAATTATGCAATTTTGAGTTGCACATAGACGGTTATATAGGCGGTCACGAACTAGCTGGCGCTTAAGATTACTCGGTGGTATTTCAACTACGCTTATCGAATTCTCTAAACCCGCCCTTCTTAAGCAGCGTTTTATAGCCGTACTTATATCATTTGAGATGAAGGGTAGGATAAACGGGACCCTTCTATCGCTAGAGTTGTCGTTTGGAGGCCTAGGATTTCCTCTACACCTATCCTGAGCTACAGTTTCGTAGCCATTAGAAATGGCAATTTGCCGTGTCAAGTTCCGGGACTCCTCTCTCTGCTCTCTTCCCGTGCACACGTTGGTTGCTGTTCGAAACATGTTTTCTACAAGCGCCCTTTTCGTGTGAGAGGGGTGAGAGGAGAGGTAATGAACCAAGATGTTTTTACTACTTGGCTTTCGGTACCACTTCGCAATGTAGCCATTTTCTGATAGGTGAATTTGGACGTTCAAAAATAGAAGCCATTTTTCTTTCGGCTTTTCTCGGGTGAAGTTGATATACTCTGACTGTGCGTTTAACAATTCGAAACATTTGTCCATTTTCTCCTGTTTTGAGCAAAGGACAAGGCAGTCGTCTACATAACTACAGCAGAGTAGCGGCCCGAGATCAGTCACCGGTGCTTCCACCTTAGACATAAATGCAATGGCAAGGCTTGGAGCCACTCGTTGTCCCATTGCCAACCCTCTTATTTGAGCGTAGTACTTTTCGGACCATCTGAAGAATTGGCAGCTCGATCATTCATAAGAGTGTCATTAAGTGCTTGATGCGAAGATGCGGGGTCAGGTCGCGTATGACCTCTGGGGATTCCTCCTTGCTATTCATTTTGGGATTTTGGCATGACTTTAACTCCTTCCATGATATTCACATCTTCCTAGTTTCGACCAACCACACTTGAAAACATCACCATCGTAACATCGCGACCGGCTTTTGCCAGTGTTTCCGCCACTCGGGCATTAAAAAGCACTTGAAAAACAGCACGATTTGTGTCCAACTTTCCTTTGTTTTGACCAATTCTTTTACCCATTTTCAACCTTTCGAGCCTGCCCCATCGTTTCGACCTTGTTCTGAATTCCGAGCTTTTAGATTCAGTCGTAACTCATGTATCGGAACAAAATTAACAATTAGATTTTGGAAATTACTCTCGACATGCTCACCTGGCTGTTGGCAAGATTGGGTACGAAAGAACCATCTTGAACGCGCTACTCTGTTGAGAAGTGTAGGACATGAGAATGACCAAATACAACAAAAACATCGCTTCTGATTGTATGACCATCAGAGTAACTCTAAAAAAGAGATAAGTAATATGAGTGAAAAGTTATATGACAAAAAATAACTGCTAAAAAATGTGGTGTGATCCTTGAAAAAAAACCTGTACCAATACAACCATAAGGACACTGAGATAAGAGCAAAACTTGGAACACAGTTAGGCTTCGAGCACGCCATTACGCTAACCGGGACGCGCGTACAGTGGTGACGTCATGCATTTGACTTCATTGAGCTATTTTAGAGGTAACTGAATGCATATCTGGCCTATATAATAAATTGCAGACGCCTACTAATGTATTAACGCGTTGTCGCTATCCCACTAAGCAATTCTGGTAGCAATTTGTGGACCCTGGCGATGTTTGGTGAGCTCAGAGCACGGGATCGAGCCAAAGACCATGCGAGTATTGCAGGGCTCTCCTAACCAATTCGCTACATGAAAAAAATCAAATTACACAGTGAAAATCACAGTAAAGTAGATAGGACCATCTAAGAGACAGAGTGGCCAGTGTAATCTCCATATGTATCATAGCGAATGCTGCTAAGAACATGGCGTCGTCCCATGCGGCAACATCAAAACTAGATGTAGTCGTGAAATTCTCAGCGGGTCACAATGAGTTTGGAAATGTGCCACTGAATTTAGTAGCCTCTATTCATGTATCAGAAATTTTAAAAAGTGCTCATCGTGCTTTTAATTTCCTTAATTTCGAATTTAAACAAACTTAAAGAATTCGTTTTAGAGTGCTGTTTAGAGGCAATAAATTCTTTGATCATTAAGCTAACACGTGGTTAGTAAAAAGTTTTATACGGCTGTCTTCGATGTCTTCCTCTTTTTCGGAGCCGGATTGATTTCTGTCGTTTGTCCAAAGTCGATCTTTCGCAAGGCGTGCGACCATCGTGAGGATGCTTCATTAAACAGTTGATCCACTGCTTTGAAATTGAATCGGCGTGGCAAGTAATGTACTACATTGCGAAAGCGAGCAGCTGTGTGCGATCTACTGGTATTAAAGCTTGTTCTGAAAAAAACGAAGACGCTGAAACGATAGCCAGGTAAAACTCTTACCCAAGCGTATGTTAATTTGGCAATTGAAGAAAATATTGATTATTTACGCAGGACCTAAGCCAAAGTTGTTTTTTAGTAACAACGCTTATTACAAAATAAGGACTTCCACTAAATTCAAAGTCACAAGGTTGACAATTTTTCTTTGCTGTTAACAGCTCTCTTTTACGCATCAAAGTTAGAAGAGCCTGATAGCCCAGTTATGTATGGTGCTAAGAAATGTTCGCGAACCCAGCGTCATCTGCGTTATCAAGTGCAGATTGTGTTGACCCTTCTTCAGCATACATTTTGTAGGAGATAAAATGCCTCCACTACGACAAATTGAATTCATTACTAACACATGTGCACTGTTTGACTGTGATTCCATTCTTTCATCGCTTTCACTTTTCTTCTTATTCGACAGAGTAGAACACTGTGAACCTTGGGTATTGTACCAATATTGTTTGACTTTTGTTTAGTGTGCGAACATAACGAAATAAAAAAATTGTGTTGACACAACTTTAGTTCCTTCATACATCAATTCATAATCTTTTCAGCAGTTTTCGTTATCTTAATATTTACAGAAGCAACAGCAGCGATGTCATCGTTATACTTTTTTCTCTTCGTGATTTTAATATCTCAGGGAAGTAAAGCCTTCAAGATGGTTCTTTTCGTACCCGATCTTGCCAACAGCCAGGTGAGAAGTCAGCACTGCGGATTAGTTACTAGTTTCATCTCGAATAATAAGCTACAGTTAATTCGAAGATTCAACATGGACAGAAGAAGTCAACACTATAAAGAAAGCTGATAAGCAGCCTTTCAGAGAAGATAGATTATCAGAAGCTACAAAATGTGTTTTTCTTTCGGTGCTCTTTAATGCCCGAGTGGCAGAGACACTGGCAAAGGCCGGTCACGATGTTACGATGGTGATGATCTCAAGTGTGGATGATCGAAACTCGAAAGATGTGAAGATCAAGGAAGGGGTTAAAGGCATGTTACCCATTTTGGTTCTCGAAAATGATAAATTCCACTGCATAGATAACGTACGATCAAATAGGAGTCAGCGTTGTCCTGTGAACCCATGTTTTTAAGAAAAATGACTCGCCTTCATATGTGATGCTTAGCTCGACACTTTAATTTGGTTTGCTGTTGTACCTCGTAATTTAAGGAGATCTCCAGATTTGCTTATGTGTTTTGTTGATTCCTGGTGACACCGTCTTCCTCGCGAATATCGCTGAATGATGTCGAGTTGATTCCCACTAGCATCCTGGGAAAAGTCTGTTAGAATATTCCCAGGCCATTTTCACAAGCATCCATCCGCCTCTATAGAACGAAGTAAGCTTGTTCAGGCATTTTACCTTTGATGTAAATTCGACGACTCCAGGGTGAATGAAAGCCTTGGTTAACACCGGGCGATATTGAACCAGATACTGTAGGCCCATTGCACGATATAACTAGCCACTACGCTTTCCGCATCCATTGAAGTTGCTCGTGATTTTTTAATGACTCAACACGCTATTATTGATCGATAATTCCTTCACGTTAGGTAACACTGACACCTCACTCATTTGGTTATATTCCATATCTGGAATATTTCAGTGGCGCTCCAGCGTATTCGATCAAATGTTTTTTATTTTCTCCTCACTGTTGAGCTGAAAACCTCTGTTTTAACTACATCACAAACAGCCGTGCACGAAACTTTACCTGTTAATCGTTTCCTTTACAAGTGAACTGCTATCTTCAGCTTCAAGATGTCATGGCGATAAATTACTGTACGCCTCTAATCAAATTAACATTCTGAGGTAGGAGGACCACTTCATATGGCATTGTAATGCGCACTTATTTTTCGTTCATTTCCAGATGATGGCGTTTTTCCATGTTAGACGAATCTCATAATATTTATTTCCACTTCCTTGAAGCTTCTCTTTTGTTGTTCGCCCTGTGAGGAGGTGCGTAAGGCCCTGATGTGTCCTTCCATAGGCATTTTTTCTTCAGAGGGAAGGGGAAGGTGGTTACTCCGTTTCATCAGTAACTTTAGTCATGTCCTGTAAGGAGTCAGATGGAAGCGCCTTTATCACTACCACTGCAGGCAGATAGGCAGTGCTACTCTTATACGGATGAGATCAAGACGAATAAACAGCATTATGTGTTGGATGCCTCTGCAGTTCTTCCTTTCCGCATTTCTCTTTTTTGCCAAAGTCTGAAATCCATTTTTGATATTTGGGCCCATTACCATCTTAACGAAGTTTAGTTCCTATGTCTTCATGTGTTTTTGTTGACGTACTTTGCTTTCAGTTCACAAAGTGAATGCTTCATCTGGAATTAAAAAGGACGACTTTGAAGAGCGACAGAAAATATTCATATTTGAGGTCCTCTCCTTGACCGAGTCTTAATCGTTAATAATATCCATTTACAAGACATTCTGCTTTAAGGATCTCTCCATTTGGGACTCACGGCTTCGAGAGCGCACGGGCCAGACTCTGTCGCTCATTGCGGATACATGTCGCTGTACAGTAATTTTGCTCTTGTCTTGCACCTTATTTTATGAGCAACTACGTGATTATAGAAAGTAAGCAACACGCGTCAGTCCGTGTTCAAAGATCTTTTTGTGGAGACAATAGAGTCCGCTTCGTGAATCATCTTGTGACCCACAAAAAAGAGTTAGAAGTAAATATTGAATTGTGTAAGAAATGTCGCAAAAGTAAGACTTCCACATTAAACTTTTTCTCACAAATGTAATTCAGTGGTTTTGGAAAACAAGGAGTTCTTGAATTGGCTATTGCTGCAAGAATTCGACCTTGCCTTCACTCACGTACTTGATGTGTGCCCAATCGGACTCGTTCGCTATGCAAAGATACCTTCATGGATTTGGCTCAGTAGGTTGGGATCGGTTTTTTAACTCGTCAGGTAGAAATATGCAGTCAAATTGGGACTACGTGCTCCATTTCGTTTTACAGTGGTGGATTAATGGATTACGTAGCGCATTATACGGGAGTGCCGACGTTGCCAAGTTACGTACCACGTAAGTCATATTGTTTTCCTACTACGTTAAGAGCTTAGTGCCAACAATTTAGCAATGTTGATGGAAAGCAGAGATAAAATGGATTTCTTCGAAAGAGTGAAGAGTTTCGTTGGACACACGTTGATTATTACTTTTTGGAAACGGTTGGTTCAGAATGTTATGTAGACGGTCTCAGAAATTTATTGATGAGAAGAAATGTTTAGGACACTGCAGTTATTTTATTACCTAATTTCTTATTTTCCACCAGGTGGCGGATACGGGGTTAGTCGCGGACCAAAAGCGACCTATGCTTCCCTGAGATGCAGATGGATCCAGGGATAGACCCCCTGTTCCTGTTGGGCTGATTTGGTACACACTTTCTGTATTTGCTAAGCGTATTCATGCATGCATGTGTGGTTGCGTTCTTGCTTAACCGGATTGTATTCTACGAGTCAATTCGGCCAAAAGGCTGCAATCAAGTAACTGGGAAGTATATGGAAGGCGGTTAGGGGCCACCTCCAACAAATAAGCTCCATGTCCACTCTGAGAGAGTCTGGCCAGCTACCGTGAGTATACCTAGCTCCCACCTTCAGAGCACAGCAAGCTATACGTGGGTAGGTATCAAAAGGCTAAACACAGTAAAAGAAACGGGTCTCATTCTTCTAACCACGAAAGAGCGCCCAATTTTGCAACGTTGGGTAAGACGAGTACTGAAATCTCAGGACCAATGTAAGCTGTCTGGATCACGAAGAAGTAAGGTGACGATCTGTACTTACAATACACGTACCCTTGCATTCAAGTCGTCGATAGAAGAGTCGATCATGCAAACGAGTAAGAGAAGCAACGATGTCATCGGCTTGGCCCAAACAATACGACGCCACCCATTCAACGCCGTCTATGACACCGGGAAAGAACTGTTCTTCTGAACATGCGACAGTCGAGAAGTCGGCGGCATCGGCGTTCTCGTCAACACGAATTAATCCATGAACATCGATTCATTCGAACACCTAACAACCCAAATCGGATGTTTACGATTAAAAAGATGTGGATCAATACCAGCTTTGACAATCTTCGTCGTTTACGCGCCGACATCAAACTATGACGAAGAAGAAGTCGAAGCGTTCTATATGGACTTGGAGAAGTTCTACAGAGAAGACCACACATTCTTCAAGGTCATCATTGGAGATTTCAACACCAAGATTGGACCAAGAAAAACGTCCGAAAAACTTTACATTGGGACACAAGGATTAGAATGGGAGGAACAAGGTGAGCGGCTCTCTGAGTTTATCGCGACGACCAAAACCATCCATGGTAACTCGCCATTCCAGAAGGCCCACCCTCGACGCTGGACGTGGAAGTCTCCCAATGGAGAGTACCATAACGAAATAGATTACATCATAGTAAATAGAAGGTTTTGTCTAACTGATTTCGCTGTTGTCCCAAAATTCCACACAGGATCCGACCATCGCCTCCTTCGTGCAAGATTCTATTCTTCGTGGAAAGAAGAAAAAGCAGCTAAATTCAAAAACAGAAGTCCCTGAACCACCATGAAATGGGACTTACTCAATTCATTAGTCGGCCGTCGAGAAGATGCCGTTGTCGATAACATCGACGAAGAATACTATCGGCTCATTCAACATCTTCACGTCAGCGCTATGAAAGCTTAGAGTTCGAAAGTCACAAAGAGACTTTTGTCTCCAGAAATACTCCAGCTGATACACCAGCGTGGAATCGCACGAGCTGCAGGCAACCGCGAACTAACGCCCGAACTTGCAAAACAAAGCAGACAGGCTGTAAAAAAGATCTTAAAGAGGGAAGAGCAGCAGTAATGGTGGAAGCTGCAGAGGCTTTGAAAAGCATTCGCAAAGACCATCGAAGCTTCGCCAGTAATAAGACCAAGATGATTGTACTCCGGCGCCCAGACGGAACAATAACAGCGTCCAGAAAGGAAGTGGAGAAAATCATTCACAAATATTACTCGGATCTCTTCGATAGCCATGTCCACCTTCCGTCATATGAAATAAAGGAGGATGGGTATATCGTACAACCGGTTCTCCCTTCCGAAATCCGACATACCATTTCGTCGGTAAAAAATCGAACAACACCAGGTCCGGACAGGACAAGAGCAGAACGGCTGAAGAACCTTCCGCCAGTCCTCGTAAACACACTGGCTCAGCTCTTCACACGTTACCTGTCTGAATACAAGGTCTCTACTCAGAGGAAGACCAGCAGGACAGTGTTATTGTTTAAGAAAGGTGACCTACACGATATCGGCAACTATTGTCCAATCTGCTTCCTGTCTATCGTCTATAAACTTTTCACTCGGATCATCCTAAACAAGACTGACAGAACACCGGACGAAGAACAGCTGTGTGAGCAAGCAGGGTTTTGAAATGGTCTTAGTACGATGGACCACATCCACACGGTAACACGGCTCATTAAAGTGTCGCGATAGTACAAAAGACCGATCTATCTCACTTTCATCGATTTAAGGAAGGTCTTGACTCAAATCAAATAGACACAGTCATGGAAGCCAATGATAGTCAAGCAGTCTCTACTCAGTGTACAGAGGTTCTTCGTGAGTTGTACAAAAATTTCACAAGCAAGATATCACCATTCTACAACGATATTAACGTTGACGTCAAAAGAGGAGTTAGGCAAGGCGATACCATCTCGCCAAAACTATTTACCGCCACCCTCCAGAACGTCGTGCAAACATTGGTATGGAATAACATGGAAGTTAAAATCGATGGTCGGCAGTTACACCATTTTCGCTTTGCTGATGACATCGTCCTTATAGCACCAAACATTAGCCAAGCGGAACGTATGTTTGCCGACTTTGATAGACCCTGTGGAAAGATTGGTCTTCTACTAAATCTTACAGAAACAACGTTTATGAGGAATCGATTGATTTTATATTCCGCGTTCACGCTCAACGGAAGGAATGTCTCCGAAAGTTCCAGTTATGTCTGTCTAGGTCGGGAAATCAACTTGTTGAAAGACTGAGCTCCATAGTTGAGCAGAAGGAAACGAGCAGCTTGGGTGGCTATCAAGAGCATCGAGGATGTAGGGAAGAGAATAAAGAACACCCGACTCTGTGCTTACCTTTTCGACTCAACGGTACTTTCTGCCCCAACGTATGCTTCAGAAACCTGGTCGCGCGTATGCAGGATGAACGATCACTCAACGTTATTGAACGCGCAGTCGAAAGGACGATGCTAGGAGTATCCCGTTTGACACAAGTAAGGGATGGGATCCAAAGCTCCGATCTGCGTCAACGATCAAAATTCATGGATGTCGTTCTGCACGCCGAGCAGTCGAAGATAAGGTGGGCCGGACACGTAATGCGTCTGAATGACAACTGGTGGACAAGTGCCGTCAGTGACTGGATTCCTCGGGATGGTAAACGCACTACAGGAAGACCACCGACTCGATGGTCAGAGTTCTTTACGCGAGCCTACAAAAAAGTCGTAATGGTCGACGAGTCCTTAGAGCGAGTAGAACCTACTGGGCTACTCTTGAACGCAACAGGGAAAAATTGGAAGATTTACTGGCGCCCGCTTGAGTCACTCGATGATCAATGGGACTGCAGGTGATACGGGTGAATTTCTTATTTTCAAGTACTCATGTTAATCTAAATAATTATTCATGCATTAATGATGTTAGAGACTCTGCAGGCCGTTTGAGAAACGATAGTATACTACATTCATGCTATTAGGTTGTTTGGAAATTAACACGGAAATTATTTTTTATTCTTTATTTGATTGGTAACGACTTTTTCGAATTCTGTACTTTGTATATGTAAAGCTCCAGAGTTTCATGTAATCCGAATAAATCCCTTACTCGAAAAGTTGTGTAGATTCTAATCAATGAAATCAATAATAAAGTCTTTTCCAGACTATGATGTGCCAATTTAAAGATGCGGAGTCAAATCTTGCATTAAGTTCCGATTAACCGGATATCCTGTTCGATCCCTCAGCTGGGACCAAGCGCTCCTCTCCCACTCTTCCGGAAACGAGGAAGCTCAACCAAACTTGTTTGCGAAAATTTAGTTCTGATGACCCTCAAACGCTCTAACAGAAGTATTCCAGAATTCTAGAAACAGTTTTGTTAGAATAGGATTTAACGATATTCAGGAAGCTGAGAAGACAGAGTCATTTAGTGGGAGCCTAACGTGCACCCAAATAAAAAACTTTTTTTGCTGATGAATATTAGAAAATTAGTCGAGTGAAAGAAGGGCTGGTATCTGTACAATATACGTAATCGAACCAATTGCATCACTTTTAGTCCCATTGATCGTCGATTGGCTGGACCGCGCGCCAGTAAAGGTTGTATTTATTTTTGTCTCACGTAAAAGTAGCGCACTCGCTGAGTATCATATTTTTCTTCTGGGCTTTTCGTGAAGAACTCTGACAATCATCGATCATCATTTTTCATCTTATCATCATCATCATCATCATCATCATCATCATCTCATCAATCATCATCTCATCGCGGTCGATGGTCCTTCTGCTGTGTGTTTGACATCTCGAGAATCCCAGTCACTAACGGCTCTTGTCTATCTATTGTGGTTGAGACGCATGTGTCCGGCCCACCCTACCTTCGACAATTTCGCGTATAGAAGGATATCCTGTATTTCTGACTGTTGACTTAGATAAGGAATTGGGCTCCCTTTTTCATTTTCATGGTTCTCGATATTTCCAGTACCGTCCTCTTAACTATGCGTTCGATAGCGCTGCGTGATCCTTCATCCTAGTTGCATAGCGACCAGGTTTTCAACGTGTGTGTCAAGACAGGAGAAATCATCCATTCGAAAAGCTTAGCACGGAGTCTGGTGCTTTTTGTTCTCTTCACTAAATGATCGATGCCTTTGATCTCTAAGCCTATCGCTTCATCCTGCTCAAATCTGGAGCTTAGTCGTTAATCATGTTGTTTTTTAGCCCTAGATAACCGTACGTGGTGCATTCGAAGATGTCCGCTTCTCTGAGCGTGAATGGAGCCACGAAACGGATCCGTACTTCATGAACAATGTTCTTTTTAGATGTACTCGAGAACTAACCTTTCCACAAGCGTCGAAGTCGGCAAGCATTTGCTCCGCTTGGTTAATATTTCTTGTTATAAGGACAATTTCATTACCAAGAGATGATGAAAGATGGTGTAATTGCTGACCATTTTCACTCCCATGTTGTGCAATCCCAACGTGCGCAATACGTTGTCGAGTGTGGCGGTAGATGATTTTGGCGATATGATATCGCCTTTCCTATCCCTTCTTTTGACGTTAATGCTAATATCGTTGTAGAATGGTGATATCTTGCGTGTGGAATTTTTATAAAGTTTACGAAGAATCTTTCTACCACTTGCATAACTTCTATCTCAGTTGAATCAAAAGCTTTCTTTAAACCATTGAAATTGAGAAGAAGCTGTCCTTTGCAGTCTCGTGATATTCAATGAGTCTTGTATGGTGTGGAGGTGGTTCGTTGTACTGAGTCCTTTTCGAAACCTTGCTTGCACACAAGGATTTCCTTCGCCCAGTGTTCTGCCAATCAGTGTCTCTGGTCTTCCTATGAATGTCAACCACCATTCTTCTATTCTGACAAGTAACGTGAGAAGAGTTGAGCTAGTGTGTTAATGAAGTTTGGCGAAAACTTCTGCAGATGTTGGATGTTATCCTGTCTGAATCAACTGGTGTTCAATACTCTACTTGTTGGAGTTCGGATGGGAGACATATCCATTTTTCTCAATTTCATACGAGGGCGGAAAGGCCTGGGTTTTGAAGAGACCCGTTCTCAGCGTTACAATGCGAACATTTTAGTCTCGTAATTTTCTCTCTAGGGTGATTTTTGGTGCCTTTGTGCAACATTTTTAAGCTTTGATGGCGATTTTCTATGGCTCGTGCTGTTCCATTTTGGCGTACTAACTCGAGTGTTTCTGATGCAAGGCATGTCTTTGTGATTTTCGAATCCTTGGATTTCTCAGCACATACGCGAAGTTGTTGAGCAAGATGGTTGTAAGGTTCCATCGATATTGTAAAGAATGGCATTTCGCCAAGAGCCGACTAGTGATTCTGAACAAATTCCAATTCATGGCAGCTGCGAGATTTGGAAGGGGTGCGTGTGGCGCAGTGAACGAAGGCGCCCTACAGCACACACGTGGAATCGATCCTCTTACCCATGGTCCACCAAGCCTTCCATTTTTCCGGGCTGAGCAAATTCGTATCAGACTTGCTTAGGAGGATTTCAGCACTGGCTCGATACATCGGTAGGCCACCGCGAGTCCAGATATGCATTCAATCACCTCCAAACGGTGTTTAATGAAGTAGAATGTATGGCGTATCTCTCAGAGATTGATCAACACTGAGAACATTTTAATGGGATTTGGTTTAGCCAGTTTTGCGGCTTTCTCCGCTTTCCGTGAGATAATGGAATCCAGAAGAAAGAAGACGGACTGATGCGTTGTAAAATTTTGAATCGTCAGCGATATCGGTTGGGAAAATCTTCGAACTTTGTGGTGTGGTCTATGCTTACTTACTTGGTTACTCGGACGGTCCACCTTCACGACCTGTGTGGACCCCAGCACATATGCCTTGTGGTGTGGTTTATTTGATCATAATTTCGATTTTGATGCCCACTTACAGTTTGAGGAGCTCTCGACATGAGTGCTGGATGTACCTGCCGTTGACTTGCCAACCTCTCCCGTAGTAGAAGTGGGGCTTAATTGTTGGAGGTGCCTCGTAGCGCGCCATCCATTTACTTATTGATCACTGGACTCTTGGCTGTTCACCAGACTGCCTTGTAGGATACAATATGCGTAAACGAAAGGGCACCGGTACACCCACAAATGAACCTATATGCGCACATTTCCATGGACCTATCTAAGTTTCATCGAAGCACAATATCGCTTTAGATCAGCGTTTAATCTAATATCTGCTATACTCAAATAAATCGCAGAGAATCCTTTAACGAAGGAAATCTCTATCGGGTGAAGGATAAAGCTCTCGGCCTTGATCAATCCCTTAGGTATGAGTTATTCATTCGACTTCATGAAACATCGTTTTAAGGTGATTTAATGCATGCTGGCCTTCATAGTGACTCGCGAGAGCCTACCGATGTATCGAGCCAGTGCTGCTATCCTACCAGACAAGTCTGGTACCAATTTTCCTATCGCGGAAGGATAAACGGCTTGGTATGCCTAAGGAGCGGGGACCAATCTCGTGTGTATTGCAGGGTGCCTCCGACCACTGCACCACACGTGCCTCAGTGCCACGTAGCGGTGCATAGGAACAATAAATAAATCAAGTTATGGAAATAATAAAGAAATACAATAGGTTACGAAATAAGCTTGTGGAGCGACTCCGGGACGACTTGGACTAATTCACCACTAGATTTGGTTAGATTGCAAATGCTTTTTGTGGATACAGACGTGGATTTGCCGTGCGAAATGTCTTTTTGGGATAACCCAGTTATCATTTTTCTCAGCTGTATTCCAACTGGCCGACGTTAATTCTGTGGTCAATATTGTTTTGGTGATGCATTTATTAATTTTATTTCAGAATGGTTGTCGATCCTGAGACCGACCTTTTCCGCAAGCTGATTGATCCAAACTTTCCCGATATTGTCGATATTATGAAACAATGTCCACTGGTGAAGCTTGCAAATCCCTTTTCATAGACACAACTTTAGAGCGCTTTCTTAAAGCTCATAGTCGTTTTACTCCATTTTTACTCTATTATCTAGTAATCGTTTCAGTAAATTCAGTAATCCAATTTGAGGTAATGGTAAACTCTAACGAGCTTTACGAGGCACCAAGACCAACACTGGCAAAAATTGTGAACATTGGCGGTGTGGGAATGGAATCTAAGGAGGCCAATACTCTACCTGCTGTAAGTCCCTTATATGCACCTTGGTTGCTTGGTTAATAGCGATGACAATCTGCATTAATTTCGATGCGAGCATGAATAACAACTGATAACAAATGTCATTTTCAACGAATTTTCTTTCCTCTAGTTTCTTTCGTTTCATGGATTTTCTTGCCTCCTATTTTATCAGTGCGCGTATGACGCAATGGTCGGAGGCGCCCTGCAACATGTGAAATCGATCCCGACGCCTATGGCCCACCAAACGTTCCATCTTTCCGGGGAGGGCAAATTGGTACCACACCTGTCTGGGATGATAGCAGTACTGGCTTGATACATCGGTAAGCCACCGCGAGTCATTGTAAAGGCCACATATGCATTCTGTCACCTCCAAACGATGTTTAATGACGTCGAATGCATGGCGCATCCCTCAAGGATTAATCAACACCGAGAGCTTTGTCCTTTATCCTTTTATTATCCTGTTTTATCCAGCAGATAGCATGTCTAACCTTGTCACGTAAAAAATACATTCTACATTGAAAATTAATATGCTTTTGGACGAGGTTTCTCGCCAAGCTGCAGAGAGCTTTGCTGTTGACCAGAATGTAAGGGTATCTCGGTTGGGCAGAACGCAATAAACGAAGAGGACATAACGCTATCTCTGGCACAAATGTAACATAGAGTTTCTTGATAATTGATTGCTTTTTGTGCCAACAGAATCGCGCAAACATCGTTGTTAACAAAAACGCCGCTCAGTGCCTTTTTTTTCGGGTGCACAACAGACCACGCATTTAAACGTTAATGCAGTGCGTAACGGGCGAGAAATTAAGTGTCGTCCATTGTGACAACCGTCAAACGTCACGAGCAACGTGTTGTTGCAAATATTTTAATGAAGTCATTGGGTTATATGTATTAAAGAGCTAATCTTAGGAGTTTCAACGAAAAATAGACGCTGGTGTGGGATTGGTGGTGTTTTCCTTCGGCTCCGTTGCTCCTAGTCACAAGATGCCACTGGTGTGGAAAAAAACTTTTCTCGATGCTTTCAAGAGCTTTCCAAAACACCACTTCGTCATGAAATATGAAGGAACAGACTTGCAAGGTGAAGTGTTAGACTTTTATTTAGGTTTCTCGATTTTTACTCTTTAGGCTGTTATATCTGGAAGGCTGTACTTTTTTGGCTTCCACTGTCCTCATTGTTATGATTTTTTTTACATAACTTTTTTAGATCAGCTTCCTCCAAATGTGTACGTGTTCAAATGGTTGCCTCAAACCGCTCTTTTAGCACATCCTAAAACGAAAGCGTTCATTTCTCATGGAGGCTATAATAGTTTACAGGTTGGCCCAAGTTCTTTTAAAGAAGTGCCAAGCAGCCATACGCCACACGTGTCCTTTATCCTTTACCTATTACGAAGCAGCCATAAATGGAAAATTTAAACAATCTTTTCGAATTCTTGTTTCTTGTTCAATTGCTCCTCTCTATTGCCCTATCACCTTTTCACTATCATCTACAACTTTATCTCTTCCACCTCATGCGTAGCAATTATTTTCTCTTGTACTTCGAAACTTTCTTGCACACTATGCAAAGAAGCAAACTTATTCATTCACAATGACGATTAAAAAACATAAACCGTTCGACGTTCATGATCACATCCATACCGTGCCCAAGGTCATAGAAGTTTTTCGAAGAAAACTACCTGTCTCTAGTGCTGATTTTTTTCGACTATGAAAAAGCATTTGACAGTTTGGAAACGACTGCTGTCCTACCAGCTCTCCTTGACCAACAGGTCTCCACGTCTTCCACAATGGATCTAGCTAAGTGATATCGTAATGGTATTTCAAAATTACGTAATAGTATTAGTAATACAATTTTTCACTGACTCTCTACAATCCCCATATAGAAAGAGCTCCAACAAGGCAACACTGTGCCAAGCTCTTTGCAGCTGTACTGCAATGGGTAATGTATTGGGACGACTAGGACGGGAATGGCATTGGTGGTAAAATCTGTGACGTCGTCGTCATTCGGACCAGTGTGATCGAAGTAGAGACGATCTGCATGAGATCAAGCAAGTATGTAAAAAAGCTGTTATAGCTAAGAAGAAGGCTTATTTCATTAGAAACCCATCATGCGAAGATGAACAAATCGGAGTAGATTGTTCTTCGGTTGCAATGACCGTGTACTTGGGCGTTCATTGCGGAGAATAAAATGAATGCGGAATTACACTGAAGAAGAAGAGAAGCGGCACCAGTGCACGGGTTTCTCAAAGAAGCCACCGACAACTTGACAAGCCAGAAACTTCCCCATTCCTTCATGGATTCGCCGTCTATTCCCGCACTTCGTTATGGAGCAGAGATTTGGACTGATATTTTTATGTGCGAAACTTCCCATTGTATAAAGTACGTTTGAAAGATGCTTTATGAGATTTAACCGCACGTTGAACGTATAGGGAGAATGCGCAGCTCAAATCTTCGCGAAACCCGTTTCATGCTGGTGAAACTGGAGAGTATACATCGATAGTGAAACATACATTGGCCGGTCATGCAATAAATGACAGAGCAGCGAAAAGAACTATGAAGTGGACTCGAAGTGGTGCAACCGTCCTTCGTTGCGACCATCTAAATGGTAGGCGTATGTTTTCGTCATTGGCGTCAGACATCTGCATTCGCAGATGGAAACGTGTGTCACGGGTTGTGCATGGCAGATTTTATTTTCTTAGCAAACCTTCACCGTAAATGTCGATGGAAGGTATACTTGCGGCCACACTAACTGTGTAGATGGACCACCCAAGTATCCAAATTGTCGAAGTACTACTTTTTCTAGTGACCTCGAAAGTTGTTCTAAAATAAAAGTGAACAATCTTACCTGCCGAGCAGAAAAACTCGTCATAGCTTTCCAATGGAAATTTGGCTTTGGGATGTGCTGTAAACTCAGAGAAACGAAGTTTTCGATTGCCTTATAGAGCCAAATTTTTTAGCACAGTATACGGTGAGATCAAGCTACAGGCTCATTTGTTTTGCGAAAGAGAACACAGAACAGATTTTATGACGGCAATCTCTTCGCTTTTTATTCGGTTCTTGTAGCACTCATCTGCCAATTCTTTTTTACTTCTCAATTTAACTAGGATCCTTCCAAACTGTTGCTGAACCTGCTGTTATTTTTTTCAAACCCTCACATGGTTATGAGTGGATATGATTCAGTTAGCGTCTTCGAATGGTTACCGTCGACGCTTTCTTGTCCATCATGGATTCTTCGCAAACGTCACTGGTCGTTAGCGAAACACAATATAGAAATTGTTTTCCGCGTCGACAGCTTTATATCCAAATAAAAGTTCGTGTGGAAGTGTTTTTGAGTATTCTGAACTTGTTTTTCCCATTTTTATTCTCATATGGGAGAAAAATGAGCAGAAAAATACATTTGGGAATATAGGTGGAAGTTTTCGCTTCAAAAGACATGGAACTTTGTCTGGAAGCTACGGCCTGGATAAAAACGAGCCAAAAGTATTCCATATAAAGGATGTGAGACAAGGCGTTCAGCGTTAATCAATCCCTTGGAGATGTGCCACGAAATCGACATCATTACGCGCCGTAGTGCTGTTTTTGCCGATATATCAAATCGGTGCTTAATACTTCCAGGAAAGCTTAGCACCAGTTCGTCGACTGTGGAAGGATCGAGAGCTTGTTTAGCCCTGGGCGAGAGATCGAACGTAGAACCATATGTACTTTGCGGTTACTTCTAACCATAGCGTTATGTTCCTCCTTAAAAGATGTAAATAACTAAATTAATATAAATGCTTACTAAACACCAAAGCGTTGTACTCTTAACAATTTTACTTGCCGAAGGAGCCATGAACAGGGTAAAACGAAAAAATACAATAAGTAGATTCCGTCCGAGTGTGGGGTGTGTGATTACTTTTTCCTATCCATTTAAGTTAATAGTGAAACTATGTCAACTAATCAAAGGATCATTTAAGTTTATTTTTCTAAGGAAGCGATCATTGCTGGCGTTCCCTTGGTCACCATAGCGCTGTTTGGCGACCAACCAAAGAATGCAATGTTGGCCGAGAAGCATCGAATTGCTGTGAATCTCAGAAAAGGCAACCTTACCGTCAGTGCCATTGTGAATGCGCTTCAAGAGCTTTTCAGTGATCAAAGGTCAGATTGTTATCGCACTTATGATATTAGAAAACCTGCTATGCTCCACTGCTTCAAATTTGCTTGTTCTTATTCCTTTTTTATTTTCTGCATATTATTATATGAAGTCGCTTTATTACGAACACCTGCGAGCCCTTGGTTCAATCATTTCTATGTGTGTGAATAGCATCCTGCACGGTGATTAAGAAACTCAATCATCAAATGGTTGGGAATTATAAATGGGTGCCATTCAGGATGGCCCTCAATTAACGAACCCACCATCTGCTCCAAAATGTCTCAACAACCTACTCATGGTTTCAACTGTACCTATGGCAAAGTTTAGTGATCCAATCCTTTCACCACCTTTGAAATTTGAGGACGTGTTATGAAAAATTGGTTGGTCGACGAAAGACATAGACTTCTTGTGAAGATGTGGAAATGCTCTAGCTTTAATAGTTTGAGGATCCAACGAAAACCACGCTTTATCTGCACCAAACGTCTTAATATCTGTATAAGGCGAGCGAACATTAAGCGGCCAAAAAATTCACTCATAAAGCCAGCCACCTTCACGAATGACCTGTGTGAGGAGGAAGTTGCTATAAAGGAAGGCTAAAGGTTCCCAGGATCAACTCTCTATTAACCTCGGCATTGGATTATGAATTCGTCGTTTTCTTTTTTAGGAATCACAAGGGTGTTCAATAGCATACGTTTACTTCCATACAATAACACACATACAGCACAATCGTAGCTAACGTTTCGCTAGAATAGTTTTCTTCAGAGTCGTTTTTTTTCACCTGTCTTCCACCGAGGAAGAACAGCCGCTCAGAGTCGCATATTGTTGAGAGTCGTCATTCTGCCGAAACGTCAGCTACGGTTGTGTTGTATGTGTGTTATTGCATGGAAGTAAACGTATGCTGTTTAACAACCTCGTGATTGCTGAGAAAGAAAACGACGGATTTATAATCCAGTACCGAGTTTAATAGAATCTCGATCCTAGAAACTGTTACAAGATGTACCAGCGAAACACTAAGCGCTGTCACTAAGACAAAAGATCGCCTTAGGTAGACAACAGATCTACTTTCTCCGCCGCTACATTCAGCGAGTCGTCAACCGTATGCGACTCTGTGCGGCTCTTCTTCCTTAGTGGAAGACAGGTGGAAAAGCGGCTCTGATGAAGGCGATTCTGCCGAAACGTCACCTGCGGTTGTGTTGCACGTGTGTTTTTGAATGGAAGTAAACGTATGCTGTTTAATAACCTGGCGATTGCTGAGGAAGGCTAAAGGATTAAGAGCACGCAAACAATGGTTCGATGTGGTCATCCGTGCTAGGAACCACCCACAACCATGGCAGCGAAATTACCACAGCGAAAAATGAAAAGGTTTGAACTGGTTTTGTTTGTCGTACCCGTTAAGGCACCACTATTCACATATGGTGCAGCAGCACAAAAAACCGCATGTGTTAGGTAGCACTGAAAGCAAATTTATTTTAAGCGTAGATGTCGTTGCATTAGTGGGAACCTTTCATGCTAATTGGGGTTCTTGATCAAAACCTTTCCCTTACAGAGCTTTGTTGAAGGTAAGATCGTATAAGCAGAATTTGGCTTTTGAAGCGTTGACAAGAAGCATTTGTTATAAGTCGTTTGTATTTAAGTTACACGCAAAATATCAAGCGACTATCGAGCATGGTTAAGAAGAGACCAGTGAAGGCTGAACATCTTCTGGTGGCTTGGGCGGAGTTCGTTGCTGAATTCAAATCTCTTGAGAACTTAGTTCCTGCTGGCAACAACCTTAATTTTTTCCAGTACCATTCTATTGATGTTATCGCATTCTTGTTTACCGTTTTGATTTCGATTATTTTCGTTGCATACAAGTTCTTACTTTTCATTTTTAGGAAGCTGTACCGTTTAATATTTCATGCTAGGAAGGAAAAAAAGGCATAGGAAACGTAGTGGATTCACTGTGAAATCCAAATTCCTAAAACCACTGGTTAAACACTTCTGTTTAAGATTTTCTTGTTTTTTATATCTTATGATAACAATGTATGTATAGTATTGTAATAAAGTATTAATGCAGCCACCCGTCGATTTAGTAGGACTGGAGAATAAGAAAAGACGGGTTTTTCGAGAAGCTGTTGATCATGTGATTTTCATTAAGATTTCCATCTTTCTGTATGTGTACTTGAAGCGTTTCGCCTAATAAACTGCGCATCAGCATACAGTTCCAAATGGGTGCTTGTGGCGCAGTGCTCGGAGGCGCCCTGCGACGTACGCGTGGGATCGATTTCCATGCCAGTGGCGCACCAACGCCTCCATCCCTACGGTGTCGGCAAATTGCTACCAGATTTGTCTGGGAGGATAGCAGCGCTGGCTGGATACATCGGTAGTCCACCGTGGGTCATTGTAAAGGCCAGATATGTATTCAATCACCTCCAACGATGCTTGGTAAAGTCGGATGCATCGCGCATCCTTCAGGGACAGGTCAACGCCGAGAGCTCTGAAGAAGGCGATACTGCCGAATTGACAGGTACTGCTGTATTGTTTGTGTTTTTTGCAGGGAAGTAGAATGGGTGCTGTATAACAACCTGGCAATTGCTGAAAAAGAAAACGATGGACTTTTGAAGAATTTGTGGTTATAAATTGCCACGCAATATGCTGACAGCTTGAAATTTTTTTTGAAACCCTGCTGTGTTAGACTTTACTGTTCTTATAATGAATATTTTGCTACATAATATTTAACTCAATGGATATTGGAAGTTGAAAAATCCAAGGAGGATGTTTCATCAGGTGTGAGTTCTCGTAAGGTATTTGCAAACGCTTTTACTAAGTCCAACGTTTCCAAATTTCCGCTAGAAGAACCAGCAGCGGCATAAAATCCATCGGTTCATTGTCGATATAGTTCGTCTCCATTGCGCATCGCTCCTATCTATCACATCTTCTCAGTCCTACCAAGCAAGTGCAAAAGTCTATTGAAGAGAGGTGTCAGATTGGGGCTGAAGCCAATGGTTGCTCAAGGCACTTCATAGTTTCCTAGCGATTGCGGTGCTATTCATGTGGACCGAAGCTATTCGTTGACTCGTAAGTATATTCGTTGCTTCCTAATGATGCGGATGGAGTAAAAAGTATTTGTTTTATTTTTTTTTTGTGATCCATTATCAGATCAAGTATGCGGATCTCAGCACTTCTTCCATTCTATTCATTTCTTTGCATCCATCGTTCACAATTATCTTCGTACTTCTCTTGTGTGTTGCTTCCAGTGATACTTCAGGATTTCTTTTTTACGAATCTCGTAGAATGCTAGCCGAGTTCGTGCTCCTTACAGTTTTGGGGAAAGCAGGGCTAAGGCGCTCCCAGGTGGACTTTAGGTGAGCATTGTGATCTAACCAGCGCCATTGTTTCCTGGTTAGGGTCATCACTAACCACTACACTAACAACACGCTTCATCTTTTATTTTTCGTATCTGTGTTTCGGAGCATTATATCAGGCATGTTCCTCTCGCTGTCGATTTGTAATAGTCGAGGAAGAGTCATCTGTAAACACTGTTCTACTTCTACACATGGAAGAACTTTGCACTGAAAACCAGTTCGTGCAAACAATTTTGGATTGGTCCAGGCGAAGTATTAGAATAACTGAACGTAATCACTTCGATAAGATACGAGAAGGTTTTATACGATAAAGCTAGCAGCATAGGTTATTAATATAAACGTTAAGAAAATAGTGCAGAGACGAAAATCGCTAGGGGTTTCGTTAACTTCTTCAACTTGGAAGTATTTGAAGTGATGTCAATGTTTTGATGGTAGTAGAATTGCTACGGAAGCAACAAAAGATAACCATAAGGATGATGAGATATGAGCAAAACTCTGAATCCCAAGTAGGCCTCAAAGCCCCGATAACCCTTTTCGGGTGTTCACGTAGTTCACTTGGTAGCAACCGATGACCCTGCTGTGAAAATTGTAGTAAGCATCAAATAAAAAGTTAACGTCGTGATTTCAAATACAGCCTGGGGCCATGCAGCTTAACTGGGTTCAATGCCGACTTGTGCTTTCCAGATCAATCACCATGACGGGTGATTGCTGATATTTTCTTAACTTTATATTTTATTTCATCTGTCTACGTGTCTACTGTGCGGATGCCAGCACTACTCACATCCAATTCGTTTCCTCGCATCCATCGTCCACGAAAATCTTCCAAGTTTTTACGTGTGGCTTCGGTTGCTGCTTAAGGATTTTTATTTTATCTTGAGTGTCGTAGAATGCTGGTCGAGCGATCCTTCCTGGAGTCCTGAGATAGCCGAGGTGGAGCGTTCCCAATCGGACTGCAAAGAATGATTTTTTTCTTGGACTACTCCGTCACCAATTTTCCGACTCTAGGGGGATGAGAGGCTTGGTGGCATGGAGCGGAGTCGAACTAGCACCATGCCCGTGCGAACGGACATCACTACCACTGTGCCATCCGCTCTTCTGATTGTTGATAATACACCTACAAAACACGATTGAGAGAAAGGCGAACCGAAGGACCCACATGGTGTGGTGGTGAACACGTTAGCCCTCGGAAAGGGCAATAGTGCGTTCGCTCCCCACTGCCGACACCCACAGTCCGGAGTTTTACAAATATTTAAGCATCATTATTATTGTAAATAACGTTTTGTACATATTCAGTCCTAGTAATATCTAGGGAAGAGGTGAGTGGGTGTCCCACCCTAAGCTGAACGTTCTTTATTGTCATACAAGGTTTTAATGGATGACTGTTGCAGGAGAATTGAGTAGCACACTTCGCAACGACCATATGTTTAATAATCTTTTTCAACTTTCATCATATTCACTTAGCGAGTTTTTTCCAGCTTTCTTCCAGGTGGTTTCCAAATGGGTAACTATCATTGGGTGGTTAGTACTAAAACAGTGAAGTTTTCGAATTGTTTTTAGGGCTTTTTTCACTTTTTTTTCTCGAAGGGTTGGCTTCAAATATCTTCAGATGATCGTTTCCAATTGCTCACTGGAACACACGACATTTATCCACGGGCATGAATATTCTTATTTTCAGAACGAAACTCTACGAAACAGTGAGTGACATACATTAGCGGTTCGATGGACACTAGCTTTCGTGGTATTCCTGCTTGTTTCCACAGGATGTCGATATCTGAATTCAAAAATCAAGACAGCCATTTATCTTGCTTCGAGATTATCACTTTCGTCAGGCAAAAGTCACTGTAAATTAAATCGTGGAAAAATTAGTAAGTGGTAAACACGTGAACAAGAAACAACCGCAAAAGTGTTATCTATCAACGAGAAGACATGACGAAAATATGACCAAATAGTCTAGAGCTCTGCAGATTATGTGCGCAAAATGAGCCGAATCTGATTGACTAAGCATATTGCTACGAATTTCGCGTAGCAGAGATTTGTAATCGTTCACTGGAAAAAGTCACCGTGACCACTTCTTCGCGAAGTTTCTCGTCTTCTAGGACGTATTATTCAACTATGAAACGTAGTGAAAGTGAATTCAAAAACCAGCAACAGAGATCCCATGATAACCTGATTCACTCGATGTCGGGCTTGGATCAGTTCGTTCTGGAATAGTTAAGCAGTGCTTGCTTACTTCGCAACGGGTTCCTCTGCTGAGTGTGGAAAAATGAGCCTCTCGAACCAACTCAATCACCCGCTGCTGAGGTGCACTTTTCTCCATTTCTGCTCTTCGTCACTACTCTCAACGTTTAAATATTAGTGGTATGTAACCTAAATGATTCTGAGATATTTGAACAAATTATGATAGCAGGTGTCTGCGGTGGGGAACGAACGAGGTATTACTGTTTCCGAGAGCTAACGCGTTCACCACCACACCATGCTGGTCACTCGTCTTGCCTGTCGCTCGGCTAGTTTTATCGATCAGCGCCATCAGCAATCACCTGTCAATGGGATTAATCTATGGAGACCAAATCCCAAAGTGCTGATGACACTGATCGATAGAACTAGCCAAGAGACAGGTGAAATGAAGGACCAGCATGGTGTGATGGTGAACACGTTAGCCCCCGGAAAGGATAATACAGCGTTCGTTCCTCACCGCAGACCCCACCTATCCGGAATTTTTCAAATATCTCAGCATCGTTGTGATTGTATCACATCTGCCATGAAAAATTATAATAGGCGGTAGACAAATAACATTACCGGAATATGTTCAGTAAATATGTGGAAGCATTTCTATGACAACAAGCTCTCCACTGGTCTTCAAATGGCCAATGTTACCTGCTCTACTTATCGTCCGAAATTTTTACTTTTTCTTAACTATTTTTTACTGAGCAAATTGCGAAATGTCGAAATAAATACAATGAATAGATGCAGAAGTGTCGTTCGTCAAGTTCGTTCCTTGGAGTACCGTTCAGACACAGTAACACCTATGTTTTCTTCCACAAACTAGCGCTTATTTAAACCGTTTGGAGACGTTGTAGGACTAACAACTTATATTAACATATGGATGGTGGTTTTCAAGTGATTTCCCCTAACAATTAGGCTAACGTGCTCATCAGTACTGGAATGAACTGTGGCACTGCAGATTTCCTTAAAGAATTTTCGGCCCCTATTTATATAGGGTTATTTTCTACAGAATTTTTTGACACCGTATTAGCATCACTTATCCAAAGAACCGTTTTCTCATCGCTTTCAAGTGCTGTTAAGATAGATAAGAACTTTTAATTTTTCGAGAAGAAGGTGACAATTTAGCTCCTGCTTCCTTACAAGTATAAACCTGACGCTGTGAACTCATGGTATCCACAATTTTCTGTGTATTGCCATTGGCCACTAGATGTTGGATTATAAAGTGGTTTAGTTGTGACGTGTGTTTGTTCCCCTACGAGAGAAAGCCATTTCGCATTGTTTACCATTTCATTAACATTATTTTCCAGGGATAACAAACTCTGTCCCGTCTTACATCAAACACTTTCTCTAAACGAAAACTCCAGAGAAGTTTTCAATCCTTCCCTCCGAACATATTAACTGGAATGCTCGCATTGTTCCTAGTCTTATTTGAGATGTATATCTAGTGTCTAAAAGTTGTTCTCCAAGGTCGCTTCTTCTCTCTTTTGAGCTAAAACACTGATTGAAAACAGTTTCAAGGAGATTGGATTACTAAAATCCTCACGACCGACTTTTTGTCGATCTCGGCATTAATCAAATAAATCTTTGTATTTTTGTTTGAGCCAAAAAAACGAATAAAACACAACACTAGCTGGCGTTTCGGCAATACCGTCTTCTTAAGAGCCTGGAAGTGTATGCTGACATGCAATTTACTACGCCAAACGCTTCTGGCAACCACACGGTCAACAGTGGCTTTCGCTGAGGAATCGATGTTTAAAGTCACATATGGTTAGTAGCTGCACCCCATCAAAAATCGATGAGAAGGCATGGGGCGAGATCAAGGGTGATCTCTGAGAGTTCCTCTCTGCTATTCATTGTATGATTTTTGGTATATATCATATATCCAAAAACCCTCGAGGAGTTTGTGCGTTGGTTTTTTAGGATCCTGTGCGAGGTTAGCGACTTTTATATCAAAATCGTCTCGTCTATGCTTTTGTATCTTATGCGTCCCTAATGTCCTGTTTTTCGTATGCTATCTAGTTTTTTTTTATACGGATACATAAACGTCTGCTAGTTTCGCCAATGTATTAATCTCTGCAAGTATTACAAGAGATCAGGTGTATCGTACCTGAATTCATGCAGTCACCGTCTCTACCATAAGGGCAAATTACGCAATTCTGTGTTTCACATAGACGGTCGTACAGGCGGTTACGAACAAATTAACGACGAAGAGTAGA
This sequence comes from Angiostrongylus costaricensis, assembly GCA_900624975.1. NCBI lineage: Eukaryota > Metazoa > Nematoda > Chromadorea > Rhabditida > Metastrongylidae > Angiostrongylus > Angiostrongylus costaricensis. The sequence goes on along the minus strand of UYYA01000177.1, from coordinate 13,418 downwards.
GTAGGGCATGGTATTGAAGCGCTTCGCATAATAAATTGAGTATCAGTATAACCCACCAAGCTTTGAGGAACGTGATACTGCCAAAACGTCGGCTTTGTCAGAATGATGAAGAAAGTAACACCTTGTGTTTGCTCAGCAAAAATATAGAGATTCTTAAGAATTATTTGCCTTACAGTACTATGAGGTATAAGACTGCAGTACATCCTTCTTCTATAATGTTGCCCATTTGTCAAGGGAACTTCATTACCCAGGACGTTTTAGAGTGAGTTCCAAAGTACGGTTTAATAACTATTGTTATTTGGTTTATGACATTTACCACGGTTTTTTCGAACTATTGGCGTAGTCAGCACCTATTTACCAGTAATAACAAGTATTATTTCCCGTACGCGACTTTAATCCCCTTAACCAAATTGATCTTGCCATAGTTCCCTCAAAACATTTTTTTGCTCAATAGCCATGGTTTCATTCGTTATTCAGACACTCCAGAGGTTGTTCGCCCTATTGGGTAATTGTATTCACACAGGCTGTTCTATTGCAGTGAACATTGATGATTGAAAGGCTGTCAGCGTCGATTTCAAAAACTCCACGAAATTGATTTATAGTCACACTCATCGGCATTTATCCTAAAATCCATAGGTGAACCTTTTTCTGGGTTATTTTTTCTAGAAAAACAAACTCACTCTGTTTATGTCAATCCGAGTTTGGCACGTATGGTTCTTCTTAGTGAACTACAATATTCCACGGTATTTGAAACACTGGAAGTAGAGGCAATTTCCGTCTTGTCGACATTTTGAAAGCTGTCTGGATTTTTATGCAGTAAATCTACAGAATTCGGCGGAAATAAACCTAACATCAGTATGGTGCGCTTGTCGAGCATTATTCTAGGATTCGTAAAGCCTTTCCATCTTAGGAATGGTGTTGTCGAGCATTTGTGCTGGATCGCCGTCACTATGCCCAAGCAGCAAGGACTACGTGATGGTGCCACACCAAAGACATGAAATGAAAGAATAAAATGATGAACTAAGAGAAAAAATTAACGGAGGTGCAAGATATCAGGGACGAACACTTGATACGGCCTTCACATGCTGGAAGTTTTGACGAATTCTTAGCAAGTAGCAGTTTCATGGTGCTATCTCGCTTTACCATCACGTTTTCTCCGCTTTCTATTTTTAAAGTATCATATAAAATTGCCGTTGTATTGAAGGATCTTGCAAGCTTGGTTTAATAAATTTGCTGTGGACACTGACATATGTGGCGAACGACGAGTTGTGACATGAATTTTGACATATGATGGACGATGTGCATTGAATACATACAATGCATTTGATGCAAAGATAATATACGCGTTTAACCCAAGCCTACATATCGCAACTCATACCGAATTTTGTTCATCAAAATACGAATTATTCGAATCTGCAGACCTTGCTCGACAAGTGACAACTTTTGTTATGCTGCCATGTTTAATTCTTATCATTTTGAAGTCCATAGAACATAATTTTCCCCGTTTTTTTCGTCAAGGCTCGTTTTACACTCGGGAACCAGTGAACATGCCGAATTCTCGAAGTCTCTTTCGTAAATTTTTTAGGTTCTTAATTTCTCTATTGCTGACCTGATCGACCGATTCTTGTTTGTTGAAGAAAAACCAGCTTCGTCGCGAATCTTCTACTCTCTTGATCAGGCCGACCATCCGATTTCAGCTAAAGGCGTTCTTTCATGTTGTTGCCAATGTTGATTTTTTAGGGAGCGCTGCAGTGTTAGCACTTCAGTGGTGTTACTGTAGAAAATTAGTTATACCTCTACATAACTTGGATTTTTCAAGTGAAAACTCAAGTTTTGAAGAAAAGCGGCTCATTGCTTTAGGTCATACTTTACTGATTTTTCATTTATTCTTTCTTCTGAGCAAATTACGAGCCAAAACCGCTGCCACATTAAATTAATTGACTTTATTGTGTTTTCGAGCCTTCAAAACATGCATGAAAGCATTTTCTTCTACTTTTAACGCATCAAATAGAGTGTTAAATAGTCCTCCACTAGAAAAATGGTAACTAGGAGCAGTAGCTGCTCACAGATTACCACAATCCGTGGTGCAGTTTGTAATGCGCGAGCTCCTGGAAAGGGAAATCGTGAATCGATCCGGCGTGGGGTTCATGTTTTGGAACTGTCTCAACATCATTGTGGTTGATTTCGCATAACATCCTGCAGTGAAAATTGCAGTAGACAGTAAATATAAAACATTACCACAGCTATGTTCTTTCAGCCTGAACGAAGTGCTGCTAAATTCTTGTTTCCACAGAAATGAAATTCAGGTCCCCTTTACCTTTAGGCGTCCAGCAGTTCAGCGAACAAACACTTGGAGGTTGTATTTGAACTCATGGACTGTAAATATGATAAACTCAGTACCGTCGTAGATAATAATTTTAACACTTCGTTTGGTGATCCAACTCTTAAACTCTGCCAGGAAGCTTTATTTCGCTTACTCCCGGTCAATTACTTAAGAAGCGGAATTCATTTCGAATGATTGTATAACAAACCAATTTTTCCGAATAGCAGCTAAGTCAGATTCACCGCCCTTGATCTAAAAATTACCCACTGACCAGCAAAAGAAGTCACTGAACAAAATTTATAAACATACTGTGGTGCAATACAAAAATTAATAGCATGTTTATAATGATTTATCGTCTTTTTTGTATTAAAACTCTACCGTATCATTGTTTACCGTCCGTGAATTAGTGTTCTACTGGAAACGATTAATTGGAGTTAAGGGCGAGGTGAACAGGTTCTCACATGGTGTACAGCCCTTACACATCTATTCATTTCCTTCTCCGACCGATGTCATGCATAGGATGGTTCCTATGAATGTTATTGTAAATACGACAACCGCATATTCCAGCAGTTCATGTGCTCGAGGAGCAGATTTACCCAAGCTACTAGTGGCTGCCTTTGAAGTCGTTTTGCTCTTAAATAGTATACGCTACATTAAGTTCTTTCAATATGATTTAGTCTTAGTGTTCACTAGACATCTTTGTACACAAAAAGATTGAGCGTTAAGTGCGCTTCCAAATTCCCAAAATCCTCTTTAGAACACTGTGACGCGTCGATGTCGATGAAGGATCCAAAAGCGGCTCGGTGTCGTTACACAGAATAGAAAGGATCGGTGTGTCAAGCAGTAGGAAATGAGAAAGGGTACGGTGTGTCGGTCAGGCCGCCCCTTACTTCCGATAACTAAGGCCTTCGCTTTGTCATCAAGAGGTTTCTACTTGAGGTTATTGTCGTTTCTGAATGAACCAGCTTAACAATAGTGGAGTTTGATACTCATGACCACTCTGAGTGCTCTTTATTCACATCAATTACGAATTTTTGCAACTGTATTCAAAATAGGAAGCTGTTCAGGCGCACTTCCTAAATGAATAGATGTGTTCGAAAACTTGACAGTTTCAAAGTATATGGGCTACACATGGTGGAGTGTGGATTCGCTGCATCTTTTGCCTCTGTCCAGAATTCTTGATATCCTTTCCACTGTTTTTACCTGACTTTCAAAATCACTCTGGTTGAAACGGTGCGCTTGGTGTATCAGTAGCATGATAACGAGGTAGACCTTTAGATGGAATACCAATAACGAATTGTTGAAAAGTTTTCGTAGAGATCGTTAAAAGTGAAGCAATAACGGTTGTTAACCTAAAACAATGGAGATCTTTCGAAGACTTTCGATTTCTTCCGGATTAATGCGATTACGAAATCCCATTTCGGACGAGTGAAAGACTGTGGACAATCCACTCGGATCACTGCGGCTCTGAAGTAGGAAAAGCCTCGAAACGTTAGCCATAATAAAGTCTTTTAAACAACCTCGTGTAAGGTAAATAATCCAAGCAAAAATTGATCAGTCAAATCAAGATTAAGTGAAGGCCGTTTTTCGAAAAAACTAAAGGCAATTCTAAACGAGATATTTCATTGCACTGAGCATTCTATCTCATTGCGGCTGTGGTGCCGCTACGCGCGAGGTGCTTCCCTTTGTGCATCTCGTTCTCTTACAAGCTTGGATTTCCTTCATATTCGAAGTAGAAAAATCAATTTTTTTGTCACGCTGTTCCCATTATTCTCAACTTTTATGTAATTCATTTTCGTTTTGGGAAATTCCGTCGTTGACTCCTCATTGACTTACTTAATAGTTCAAGTTTTAGTTGAATATATATAAGCCCTCTCTTTAAATTAAATGACTTCGTCGCATTTTGTCATTTTTGTCTGTCTTATGTTACAAAACCAAATTTCTTTAGCGAAAAGTAGATCAAAAACGAATATTCAAAATAATTAAAGTAGAATTATTTAAGTTGCGACGTTGATGTAAAAGTGTTTAGTTCCTTGAGAAAGAATGCGCGAAAATAACGCAGTAGTGAGGTGCCTTACAGTACAACTCACCAAGCCATCCACCGCTCCAAGATCAACAAATCGGTAGCAGACCTGTGTTGGAGGATAGTTGGAGGACATTGACTTGATGGATCGGTTAAATAAGTCATTGTAACGGCCACATATGTATTCAATCGCCTCAAACCATGCTTGATAAAGTCGAATGCATGGCACGTGTCTTAAAGATTATATCAACATCGAACGGTTTCTTTTATTTTTTATCTTGACTTACAAAAAATAGTTCCAAGTTTTTTATGCCTCTGCGAAGCTTCAAAAATCAAGAGCATATCCTAACAGAGTCACAACCGCATTGTCCTGCTTAGACTCGTTCATGCTTCTTAGAGAATTTTTCCGTATACTTTCTTTCAGGTCTTCTTTCTAGCTTTGATCTTCGGCTTTTAATCCACTATGAGAGTACCGAGCGGTAATTATGTGGCAGTTAGGAATATGATTTCATTTTGGTAAGAGAACATGCTACCTGGAAAATCTCACTATCTTTTTTGATGTTAATCTTCAGGATCTTCGGCATGTGCAACAATTTTGCCTATAATGTCATGCTCGGTGCAGCACAGGACATATTGACGAGGAGTTCGAACATCACGGGAAAGGTCGCCAACAGTTCAGAGCGTTGTGTGGTCGGTAACGACATTCTCCTTATCAACTACTAACACTGAATTATCTCAAATTCAACTTTTACACATTAACTTGGGAATAAAAGGCAGTAAATAAATTATTTGCGGCAACACAGACACTATGAAGTAATATGCATTGAAATTAGTGCTTGCCGTCCATTTTTCCGACTGTCTGTGTTTGGATTCGTTTTGATATACACGGTGAGAACGAGTCTATTTCAATTTTGCGGTGTCATTTTGTTTTTTTTCAGGTATTTTTTTAAAGGATGACTATGTTGATGAAATCGTCACTGTTGTCTACCCATGTTCAAAACAATGTAGTCAAACTAGTCCAGAAACATTATCTCTATAATACGATTAAACATTTAACCCTTGTCAGATCAAAGACGTTACATCTGCAATTGTTCGAGAGATTTCTTCAAGGGCATTTCGAATTGTAGGAGGTGATCACGTCCCGTAGCTGCTCTCCTGCGTCTGCTGGCGTGGTGCTGTTGTGCAACATCTTGCCATGTCTTATAGTGAAGTTGCTCTGTCCTTTCTTCATGGAACACATTCCATACTCGTAAGTGCAGTAATGATTTTTGGAAGGATAAATATACCAATCTTTAGAAAAATTTTGAAGCGACTTCCCTTTAAACGTTCGAATTTATTGAATCATTATAAGTTGAGTTCGTTCTTCGAAAATTCATTCATGGATTGACAAAAATCCGAAGACAACGAAATAATTCGTAATTTGAATCCACTTTCGTCTCCAGTTTCTACCATAAGTGTCGCGTGGGTGCAAATGCAGGTCAGTAACTGTAAAGTGAAATACATCTGAACAAAGCGTAGGTGGTAACATTTTTCACTTTACTGTCAACTCAATAATCTATTGCTTGGCGAAGGCAAAAGAAGTCCAGAGAAGAAAACTTCATAATAACGGCGGAAGATTCACCATTTATCATTTAGTTTAAAGGAAACGTATGGTGAAAATGAGCCATTCACGTCTTTCTTAGATCACGTCATCTTCTCCGCTAATTTTATCATTTTAATAAAAAAAGTATTAAATATTTCTAAACGCGGCTGGAAGCTAAACGTTGAAGTCCAATGAAAACTTTTTGAATCAAATAGCATCAATTTAAATTATATTGTATCAGAATTCGTTGAAAAATTGGCCACTTCAGATTGGAACCATTTGTCGCTACTAGTTATTCCTTGATAGTGGTTGTTGGTTAGATTTTTTCGTGGCACTGTACTAAGTAGGTCGACCAACTGCGCCGTCTGACTTTTAAAACTGTCGCAACATCAGATTTGGGTCTCCGTTAGTGCAATCAGTCAGTCGTCAGTGCAAAGAGATTATCATGTCATCGGTCGGGATTGAATCCAATCAAAACCGGGTGGTGTTGTTCTGTGTAGATCTGTAAGAGCTAAGGCGAGATTGCATCCATCCTCTTTCGGAAACATCTCTGTCAAGAGGATGGGGAACCGGAAGGTGCATGAACGGGCATGAAACGTAAGTACCTAGATTGTCGACGTCTTTCGAAACAATGAATTATATCAATTCTATAGTTAGAAGAAAAAATAATCAGTATGTTTAAAAAACGGCATATGAAATTTAGTGTTTTTTAGTGTTTCCAATGATGCTTATCACTTAGATGAATTTTCTTCATGGAGTATTTTTTAGCTGGAGCATAGTACTCCTTCCCAACGATCAACGGTCATCATGGCTGGCAGGTGTTCCTAGGTGTCGGGTCGCGATGTACAGCGAGGGATTCATCCTCCGGCAGAGTCTCCCAAGCCGAGAGTGTGTTTCTATCAGGAAGCCCAGCTAAGAGTAGACCAATACCAAGATCCACGCCGCCGTGGTATAAAACTAGTCGCAAAGTGCAAATCTCCCTGTGATTCACAAGGGTGGCGACTGTCTGTGGTGGTGACGACCTGGGGCAAACTTTCGCCAGTCTGACCTCAGAATTCCAGGAAACCACAGTGGCTAGCCAGAACAGCAAAACTCCGAGAAATGGGCCGTGTAAGTATCAAAGTATCCAAGGATAGTACTCTCCAAGATTTGTAAACCGTTATGCACATATGGTTTGTTTTAATTTTTTAAAAAACGTCAGTATCACGGAATTGTATGGATTGCCGCAAAAGCAGATTCAGAATTTTTTCTTTAGTAAGTTTTTAAGCATTTATGTGGACTGATTCTTTTTCAGTGTGCGACATTTTGTTATCTGCATCACTCAGTTAGCTTCACTACTAGTTACTGCGTGGGCGGAGTCTGTACCGATGGCCCTTATTGGAGTGCTTTTGGCGTCGTTCTCTTGTGGATTTGGCGAGACGACGTATTTGGGTTTAGCCAGCCACTATTCTAAGTGAGCTACTGATACGATAACATATGAAGTGCGGTGATGAAGCAAAGGCCTCTCCAAAAGATTTTGTCTTGTTTTGCAATGAATATTATTCTAGTCAAGTATACATCCTTTAATGTATACATTTCTTTTCATTTGGACGAATCAAAATTATGCCCCGTTTATCCGATGATAACTCCTTTTTAGGACTTTTACTTTAAACCAAATGAAATTTTTAGTTCTACAATTTAATAGTGCCAAATACAGACCTAGTATTATGATCACACTCTGTAATAATTCCTAAAACTTATTTTAGACACACTATCTCGACGTGGTCTTCTGGCTCAGGGATGGCCGGCTTAGCAGGAACTTTTTCTTATGCTGTAATGACAGACGTAAATCTGTTGGCTTTAACCCCGACGGACGCCATGCTGGTCATGCTAGTCGTTCCTATATCCTTCATGTTTTCGTGGGTTCAATCTTGTCCATATTTATCAATATTCAGCGAAGTTATTATTAGTAAGATGGTTTGATGTTGATGCACGTCACTGTCGTGAGTGAATGCGAACCGCGGTTAGAGCATCACTGTTTCGGTCATCATAGTCATCTGTTCTATGCTCACAATAGTTAATCTATATCGCTTTAATGCCGCCTACCACAGCAGTATTTGGATTAAAATTTAAGCCTTTTTCAGGTACTATATGCTTCTTGTTAGAGCTCCAACTGTTCCAACAGTTAGTGTGTTTAAACCTTCTACATGGCTCGATTTCACCACTGAACATAAGTGAGTTATTCCAAGCACCATTGAATTACTACACAATATCGAGCAAGGACTGGCTATAACCCGCACATAGCAAATGTAAATATCTAAAAAGTCTGGCTCGACGAAGCCCCGGGTCGCCAACATTTTCACACATTTGGGTTTGGAGAATGCGCACTGAGCTGCATTAGGATTAGCTCACTCCCTCCAACGAATTTACGTGGGAAGGTCTTTGCACGGAATCATAATAAAAAGAAAACTCGTCAAACTCTAGCCAAACCCATGCGTGGTAGGTTGAAGACCTGCGTCGATGAAGAATGCGAGGAAATGGTTTGAATGCAAGAGGTGTTGTGATTGACAATCGTGCGATAGCGGTTTATATAATAATATTTAAAAACGAGGACAATAGTATGCAATGGCATTTTATTCTATTCCATTACATCCATGTTTACCAAAAATATCAACGAACAGACAGCAGAGCTGTGTTTAGTTGAAAATATAGCATAATAATACGCAAACATAAATCATCTCCCCAACGGTTTACCGCCTCGTCGTGTCTGGGAGGTGTTCCTGGGCGTCGGACTACGGTGTACAGCGGGGATTGATTCCCGGGGCATGGTCTCCCAAGCTGAGGAGTCCGGCGTCTCCATCAGGAAGCCTAGCTAAGAGTAAACCAATACCAGGTTCCACCACCGTTCTGGTATCAAAGCCGCATGGTAGTAAATATTTCTCTGATCCACAAGGGCTGCCACCGCCTGTCGTGGTGACAACCTGGAGCACTGGAGCAGACTTTGCCCAGGCTGACCTTGGCATTCAAGAACCGCAATGGCTTAACCAGCAAATCTTCGAAAAATGGAGATTATGCTGCGAACCCCACGGCCAATGAGGACGGGTCGTTCAAATATTAAGTAAGTAAACATAAATCATAGTTATTTTAATATTAGAATGCCCGGATTTACGAAGATTTATGTGGTTTATCGCGTAATTTCTAATTTACTAGCAGTATGGTAAGTGGAATACAGTTGTTTGAATCGGCTGACAGAACTGGATATTCACTAGTTCAAAATAGAATGCACGGCTTCGTACAAATTTGCCACGCAAGACTTTTCGCTGTTGATATATAGTAAGTCTCAAATTTGGGCAACGGACCCTTTATATAACGATATCAATATAACTACAATCGCATAACAAGTCCACCATATATACAAACAACGTAAGTATTAACTTGATCACTGGAGAACGGTTTCTTAGGGAGGGAAAAGTTGCATTAACAACGAAGAAGAAGATTCTCTGAAAGGACAATATATAAAATCGGATAAATCACACATCGTACAAATACATGAAAAGAATTTAAATGCAGCAGGTTCTAAAGAATTAATGTGCTAATAGTACTCTTTGTGGGGAATACTTACAAAGAGCACAGATATTTGAGACAGTTGCTAGATTAAGAACGTGTAACGTATTCATGAGAACTGACGGTGATTCTAATATGTCGATGTTGCAGGACTGTAAGACTTAGTTAATACTATTCCACTCTGTGCAGATCGAAAGTGAGAGGGTGTGAAATGTGAAGATGAAGCGGAAAACCAAAGTGATGTACAAGGGCCATGGCGATCTCTAGACATCGTTTGAAGGCAAATGGCAATGCTGCGAGCGTCAATGTCTTCCAATCACCGTGTCAGTGGTGAAGAGCTAACAAACACAGTACCGGTTAGCAGTGAAGCAAATGCGTGATCCAACCAACTGCTATGACTCACTGATTGTGCCGCGTTCTGTACATGATGATTATCTAGAAATAGTATACGAGACGTGTTACATTGCATAATGGCGATATTATAAATATGGATGAAAGCACAGGTAACTCTCTACGTGTTAAGAAGCAGTCGCTATAGGTTGTTTTCTGGCTGAAAACTATATTCCCTCCTTGAAATCTCGAAATAGCCGGTATAAAAAAAATGTTTTCAAATAGTTACCAGAGGCAGGTGCCAGTACATGTGGATCGCAGCGAAATTTGTCACCTTGAGTCTTGGCGACGGTGATTACTTCTACTGGTTTATTTTTAACTGGGCTCCTAGATGGAGACCCCGACGACGTTCCAGCTCGAAAAAAATTTCTCTGTACTTTGTAGTTTAGATCAGTGTAGCCGACTTCCTACGATATGGTGGTAAACAAATATGGAATCTTCTGATCTACTAGATTTTTGCATTATTTTAGAAAAGAAACGACGAAGTCAGAGCTTTGTCAAAGTGTGCATATGGAAGGTGTCACCAGCAAGGATACACCACTAAAAGCACAAAATGTATCACTCCAGGAAAAGCTGCAAATAACTAAGGTAAGATTTAATTTTCGAGAATAAAATGATGTAGAAATTTAGTGGTGAAATGATTTCCAAAGCTGCTCATTGCATTTTCCAGGGCGTTGTAAAGTATATGATCCCTTTCGGAATGGTCTACTTCATGCAGTACTTCATTAAACAAGGACTAGTAAGTGCTCATAGTTGATCAAGTAACAGCCATTTCTACCAATTCCTCTGTTCCGTTCGTTATATGAGGAAAAAAAACCAATGGTCACTTCCTTAGCAAAGAATCTAGCGGTGCTAATTAAAACCATGAAAAGAATAAAGCTCCCGGCGTTGATTAATCCCTGAAGGATGCGTCTTGCATTCGACTTCGCTAAGCATCATTTGGAGGTGATTGAATGCATATTTAGCTCTTAAAATTACTCGCGGTGGCTTACCGATATATCTTGCTAGTCCTACTATTCTCCTTACCACCGACTTCGGAGGGATGGAAGGCTTGGTGGGCCATGGGAGCGGAGATCGATTCTACGTATGTGTTGCAGGACGCCTCTGACCACTGCGCCACATGCGCCCACACGGTGCTAATTACCTCTACTGATTTTCATGAAATGAATTCCACGCGATCATTTTATTATTCCTATAGGAAATAGTCGTAATCCGAGATTTTATTCAGATTGAACTGGTTGTTTTCGACTGTTCACATGGATTCTACACCAGTTCGTCGTCACAGTACCGATGGTACCAGGTACAGAAATTTTACGTAGTAAATGGAGATTCTCACTTAAAATACTTTGTTTCCTTCTATTCGTTTTATGGTTATACACGGAATTTATCATCTCGGGTACCTTGCCGGTTCGATAGTGCTGCAGGTTCAACAAATCCCCCTGGGATCGTGAAATTGCTACCGGACTTGCTTGAGAAAAGCACTTTCTCTGCAATCCAAGTGGGAACGCTTTGGTCCAGCTAGGTTAGGATAGCTTATCTCAGGACTCCAAAGAGATTAGACTCGACCAGGATTCTACGAGATTCATGATGAAGGGAAATCCTCAAGCAGCAGCCGATGTAAGAAAAAGGTGGAAGACCCGCGTAGATCATTGATGCTAGGAAACGAATTGAATTCGAGATGCGCTGGGATCCACACAATATGTATGAAAGGTGGGTTATACAAAAAAGTGGTAAAAGTTGTAACTCTGGTGTAAAATCTATCTTCAATGTCTGCATTTTCAATTATTTATTCTTCCAGTCAAATAGCCATCAGTGACCTTCAATGTCCACATCTGTAGTTCGAATCTGTGGGTTGGATAAATGTGGAACAGAGCTTTTGATTTTAACTTCGCTAACCGACGTTACAAAGAAGTAATCTAATAGAAGACTTGTCATTCGCACTCGCTTAGTGTTTGGTGAAGCTCTATGCAGAATTCCACGTTTTTGTTATAATGAGCAAGCCATAGGTATCGAAACATGCATTGTAATCCTCAACAAGTTAGACGAAATGTCACCGCGTATGTTGTCATAAGCTTCCTTATTCCTCAAATTGGATTTGAAGAATATCGATTCATTTCACCTTGAGCATGAGACGTCGTGTAGGGGTGGGATCTCAGATAGCGCAGAATAGTATGTAACAGATCGAGCTGAAGTCTCGATGATATTTCTTGTTTACATAGAAGGCATCAAACATGATATTTAGCTTAAGAAAAAAGCACTTTTTTACCGAAGACTGGAATTATTGAGTGTACCACAACATTCGTCACCTCAGCTTTCAAGGAAGGCTTAATCCAAGGTCGAAATGTTACGCAGAAGGAAGCTATAAATATAAGAAAGGTAACGGCGTTGGTTTGATCACTTTCGAAGCCAGGTTCAGCCTGTGTGAAACTTAGTAATTTAGCACTTCATGTTAAGTAAGATAGCGAACCAGTTACCAATTTCCTTTCCAATATTTCTTAAAGAACTTTTCGTCAAGAAATAGCTCCACGTAGTGTACCAGTGAACGTGTAGCTCCTAAAACTTTTCTGTTCGCACGATAACAAAGGACGCACAGGTGAAATGTCCTTTACATTGAAGTTTAGTCAACAGAGACAAAATGTGTTTTCCACTAAGAAAGGCATTTTATATTTAACAAATAAGTACTGCACAGTACATAGCTTTAATGGTTGGACACACCTGAAATCAAATTGGCCTTGCAAACTATTACAATACTTGGATACTACGATGTCCCATCCTCATTAGTTTTGCTGACTACAGCATATTTTTCACAAATTTCGTTCACTTTCTATCGTTTTCTTTCCTTTGTCTTCTCTTTCTTTCTTAATCAACTTTGAACACTTTTACGTCTGCGAACACTTTGTCGGAGACAAATACTTTACACACATAGATGCACTTGGGTGAGGTGTGCTACAAATACGTCATCCTATTTTGTTAATGGCACTTGTAGAGTATACATGCATCCAGTAACGTTCCACTGTAGTTTTTGTCTCACTTACCTGTCAACACCACTTGTTATCACGTTCCGGTTCATCTAGTTTTTGTTTCTAACACTCATTTTCCAAATTAGGAAGAAAAAGATGTTTTTCTGAGGACTGTGCACTTCGATATATTGGCATGCGTGCAAAGTACATCTAAGAAGGTGATGTTATTAAGCATTTCAGCGACACTTTTTCAGCCAGCCTATTCACCATTATAGACCACTTAAGCCGGAAGTTCAGGTAACGACTAGATGCTTTTCGCAAAACCTACTGAGTTCTCGTTTAACGTCGTCGGGATTGGTGAAGTTTTTTCCGTTAGAAAACTTTTTCGGGGTACATGAAATTCGGATAATTTTCAGACTCAACATTCAACGTGGAACCGTTTTCCAGACGATCAGGTAAAGTTGTTGAAAAACAGCGAAAACGATATGCGATAGAGCATTGCAATTAGATTGAAATACTCGAGTTTGTCTCAGAACAAATGCTACTGCACAAAAATGATTTGAGTATTTTCTCTGGTTTAACTGCTATTGTACATAT